>OY723386.1:44489188-44698358 GCA_963210295.1 Ophion ellenae | reverse complement strand
CGTACGTTTCATCGCGACGGTATTGATATACATGTATATCTACTTGACTAAACATATCGTTTCTTTGCTTTATTGGCATGTTCGCAGATGTCAGAGTTCCCGGCCGAAGGAGCCGAGAACGGAGACATGCAGGCAGTCATGGAGAATTTTCAAAAGAAAAACAATCTCGTTACCGGAAGATCTCACTCGCATCATCCCCAGGTCACCACTTCCTCGCAGGTAAATGGAATTATTTGTGGACCGAGAAATGGGGTTTTTTACATTTAAGGGGTTAGGCTACTGTGATGATCCGAAAATCATTGTTATTTTTTTTAAACCCATTTTGAAGGAATTAGTTGATTGAAAAACCATTTGGACTTTTATTTGTATGAACACTAACAAAGCTGTGTATCAAATTGCATCTTAAAAAATATTCATAATTAAAGAAGTTGCGGAGTTGCGAAGAACGTGCCGGGCTCAACAGTGTACTTGATTTTTACCACTCGGTTGATCTGAAATAAAAAAAACGAGTTTTTTTTCTTAAAATAAATAATATTGGCTACGACTTGACCGAGGTTTTTTTGGCAGCGATTTTTTTAACGATTTTTCGAGGAAAAATGACATTGTTATTGTTAATAACTGATGAAAACAAATGTGAAGAAGAAGTCAAATTTCCATGAAGTCAAAAATACCACCAACAAAGAAGTTAAAGCCATCAAATTTCAAGTCAATTCGTTCATTAGATGTCGAGAAATCGTGTACACCTGTCGTTGTTATGACAAGTTGGACCTTCCTCTTCAATTTGAGTTGCCTCAAGCGACGAACGAGATTTTTGACATTTCCACAGTAGCCTAACCCCTTAATGGCATGAGGGAAAAATGGATTGTACATTGCATTTGTTGTTCCAATATGCAGACTTTTCGTTGTATACCGGAACAAGCTCTACATACGTTCAGCAGTTTTTTCCGCTTATTTACGTAAATGTGGAATTGAAGTTGGCGGCGTAATCTTCAAGTTTGCATCGTTGAAAACCAACGAAAATTCATTCTTCTCTTATCCTTTCATTTCCGTATCTTCATTTTTCTTCAAATTTAAATTTTCTATCTGCTTGGAAAATGTTAATTTTAATTGAATCCGCTTGAATAATTACCTATGATTAAAAGATTCAAAATTGGTAATGAGCATCCGATAAAAAAAAACATTTGAATTATTTTCGTAGCCCGAATCTGGCAAACAATTTGACCAGATCACGAAACTTCATTTTCATTGCATTTTAACGATGCAACCTTCAATAGCACGCACTGTTGAAAGGTAACGAAATAAAAAAAACAATTATTTCATGATCATTCTCTGTGCAAATATTTTTTGGAAACTTAGGTCGTACATTTGTAATCAAAATCCTATTAAAAAAAAAAACGCTCGAGTGATTATCGCAGTCTGAATCCGCTAGATGTGATTGGACGATTAAAAAAATGCATTCTCATTGCATTCCAACGATGCAAGCTTCAACTTCAATTAACAAATTCTTAATGACTATACAGCCTTAGTCACGAAACGTGTCGCATAGTCCTTGACGTGATTCAAAAATTTCCATCGTTGGCATGCAACGAGAATGTTTTTCCATATTTTTATTTCCTTCTTTTTATTATTGTACCAAATACCTTTTGCATACTCCGAATACAGATCTTCAAATGAGCATCTTAAAAAAACGGTCGGGTCATTTTCATACTTAAAATGTGCGAAGAGGAATTTCGGCAATCGAAAAAAAAAATCAATTTTCAATGGATTTCAACAATGCAAACTTTAATCTCATGTTATGACAATCCTGCTTTCCACCACGGTGTTGAAGTTTACATCGTTGAAAAGCAACGAAAATTCTTCGTTCTTGCTTTGTTTCTTTATTTTAATTATTAACGAAAATATTTTCTCGTCAATTTGTATTGTAAATTTAAAATAATGATTCGAAAAACGTTTGAGTGATTTTTACAGCCCAAATCCGCCAAAAAAGTATTTTTTGGTACTCTAAAAAAAAAATTTCGTCGCGTTCGAACGATGCAAACCTCACCGTGATTTTTTTCTCCTCCAATTCCTGCCTCTGTCGATCTTCCGCCTATCAAAAGCTTTTGCATATTCACGCATTTCGATCGTCATCTTAGCTTTCAGTGATTTTAGGGTCCGCCAAAAATGTCCTTCCGTCCCCAAACCCTTGGATTTTTGACAGAACGCTAGACGTGCTATCCTCATCCTGTCGTATTATATTTCTTGCTCCTTTTTACAAGCTTTTATTTATCTGCACGCCACTCACAATTTTCTCGATCTCGCTAGGCTGTACACGAGATTGAAGTGTGGATCGTTGGAACGCAATAAAAGTGAATTATTATGAATTTCTTTCGCCCATGTAGAGATTGACTGGTGGGCCTGGGACGGGTCTTCACAGTTAGCCTTTCTAGAATATTGGGCCGTGAGTATTTACCAATGAGGTGCCGTTGTAGAAATGATAAGAACGGCCCGATATCGGCCAACAGAGCCAACAATTATTGGGCCAATGATTTAATTCATTGTAGCGGCAATGTTGGTGATTGCAGTTGGCCCTATGTGGGCCCTCTTAAAGGGCCTATGTAGAAATTGACCACTGGCTCTATGATGGGCCTTCACAGTTGGTCTATCTAGAAGTTAGTCTATCTAGAATATTGGGCCGGAGTTTGTTTGGGTTTGTTTGAGTGCGTGATAAATATTCAACCAATATCGGGCCAAGATTGGCCCGAGATTGGTCCTTATGGATACATATTTCATGGAATAACCTTGAAATAAATTGTGATTTGCGTATATGACAGGTTTCAAGATTGGCATTTTTACTTACTTATGTTGGTTATTTACAAATGCCAATAATAGGCCAAGACTTGATTACAAAAACTGAACTACAAAATATAGACGATTAATATATGACGTGCCAGTTATTTGCCTATTTTGGCACAATATACAGATAATGAATAACCCAAGGCTTAAATAAAATAAAAGCAGATATGGTCTGACCCACTTAGCCAATAAAGGGCTTAGATTAATTAAATGTAATTTCCAGTATTTTAGCATTGCCAGTTTGAAAATTGGCAAATTTCGATGAACTGTCACGGCTGTTTATTGGTTTTAACAGATGGGCCAGGATAATCTTTAGTAATGGGCCGATATTGTGCCGGTTCTCAATTTATAACGGGACAATAATGGGCCAATGTAATTGCTTGTATTTTAGCACTACCAGTTTTTAAATTGGCAAATATAGTTCAACCATCACGGCTATTTATTGGTTTTAAACGATGGGCCGATATTGTGCCGGTTTTCAATTTATAACGGAACAATATTGGGCCAATGGAATTGTCAGTATTTTAGTATCCCCAGTTTTTAAATTGGCAAATTTAGTTTAACTATCACGGCTGTTTATTAGTTTTCAAAGATGGGCCAGGACAGGCTTTAGGGATGGGCCGATATTGTGCCAGTTTTCAGTTTAGAGCGAAACAGTAATGGGCCAATATCATTTCTCTTTTGTTGGGTTATACAATGGTCCCAATATTGGCCTGATCGTAACATTGGGCAACTCATGGCAACCTCTACATGGGCGCCCGAAGTTGCCTGCTAAAATACCCTAATTATTTTTTAAGACAATTCGTCAGAGATGCACACTATAAATAGGTGAAAAAGAATTTGCCATCATAATAAGAATAAGGATATTAAAGGATAGAAAAGAACATTCATTGCATTCCAACGATGCAAACTCCAACAGCATACGTGTACTCGCTTATCATTATTCGTATCCGAACTTCCCATACCTTTCTCACCGCCCCCTTTAGCTCTTTCCCCACTTCGATGGTCGTCCATCTTTGATGGTCCTCGCAGTTTCTCACCAGCCAAATTTGTGGCTTTGGCTCCTCCTCCATTTTTAGGATTGGGTCCAGATTCTTCTCTACTCTCCTCTTGACTTCCGTGTTTCTTCTTCCGGTTTCGATCTTTCATAGATAATTGGCCGTGGTGCGCGCCAGCCCTGTGGTCAGCTTCGCCAATCCGCTTCGTTATTTCTCTGGCAATGGGAGAAAAAATCATGTTCACGTTTGCATCGTTCCAACCCAACGAACGTTAACTTTTCTTCAATTGCTCACATTTTTCTTTCGCTGACTTAGGATACAAAAATCACTCAAACTATTCTTCATATCCTTATTACAGATCTACGACCTCGAGCTATGAAAAAAACATTGCACGAGGATCTTCAAAAATACTCCAGTCATTTTCGTAGCCAAAGCTCGTCAAAATTAAGTTGGTTAAAAAAAAAAGTTTCCTTGCTTCACAACGACGCAACATCAAATCAAATATTTCTGTTGTTTCCTCACATGCCTTGCATAGTTTTACGATCCCGTCCCTTTTACTCGTACCCCACAATTGTCACTTTGATATTTCTGTGGACTATTACTATATGGGGTCGACAATTCGCCGCAAACAAAATACGAGAGATTGCGTTTCTGTGGAAGTTTTTTTTTTTGCCATTGATTCTCATGAGATTGAATAATCTTGTCGTCGTAAAGTATGCGCGAGTACGAGACATTAAAAATGGCTGCGCTGCGAGACGAATTACACCTACGCAGCTCATGATACTTTTCGAAACGAGTATCGATGTACACGACGTCTGGATTTAGTAACTGAGAAACGACTCATTCGTATCCAGGAAGTCACGGTCTTGTCGGATTCGTTAATTCTCTCCCTCTCCCTCTCTCTCTCTCTCTCTCTCTCTCTCTCTCTCTCTCTCTCTCCCTTCTCTGTCTCTCGGCGCTTTAGCACACTCTTCACTAATGGTATTAACGGCTAACCGTAGCTCGGAACAAAACTCCTTTTGGCGTTTACATAATTGATTCGTTCCTTTTTCTGCCGATTGGCCGTTTGAAGTATCCAACTCGCATTAGAACGAATATATATACTTTTTTTCCCCAAATTAACAATATCTAATTATAGTTTGAATTTGTCCACTACCCATGTAGAGGTTGCCATGAGTTGCCCAATGTTACGATCATCAGGCCAATATTGGGAAGAAAAGGCAGAAAAATAGATTTTTCGAAAGTGTCACACTGGTACAGCCCCTTAACTGACATTTCGTATGGAAAGCTGTCAACTTTTCGAGGTAAAATTGCGCGCGAGTTTTTAATTCGAAACTTGAACATGCAGAAATTTAGCTGTTTATGGCAGTTCCAAAATCGTGACGTAACGCACCCCCCCCCCCCCACAATTGCGTTACGTAATTTGCGTACGCAATGATATTGAAGTTCGCATCATTGGAATGCAATCAAAATCGATATTTCTTAATTGCTTTTTTTACATTCTCCACCTACGAAGATCTCTCAACTATTTGTTTAACATATTGATAGACGTTACAAATCTGCCGAAAAGTATTTATTGAAATGATAAATATAAGGAAATAAAAAACAATTTTCGTAGCATTCCAACGATGCAAACGTCAACACCAAATAATTGCGACGCCTTTATTTTCGTAGTCAAATCAATTCGTGATGCCATTGGCAAAATGCATTTTTATTCAAAGTAACAAGTACAAATTGATTCGCGAGTGCGAGAGATTTAGAGGATGCCGATATCAAATGAGTGCGAGGAAAATAAATACGAGGAATCTGCCTTTCAATAGTAACAAAAAAAATCAGTTACTTCTGCGTTCGCAAAAGTGTCAAATTGTATTTTTTTTTCCTGTCACTTGATCAGCAGTTTGTACTCCTTCGTCGAAACGTTATTTCGCTCGGGGATAAATCGAGAACTCGCACCGGCCGAGCATTATTCGTGAAAAGGAGAACAATCTCTCGTTATTTAAAATCGTTTGATGAAAGACGAATCGTTCGCTATTCGGATACACCCACGCAAGCTCGCTATCGTCCATAAAGAATCTCAGAGACGAAATGTAAAAGAAGAAAATAAAAAAGGGAGAATCGCCGAAGCCTCGTTTCTTCGTACGGTTAGGCTCATACGAATACTTGACAGAACAGGACTCATTCAACTCTCGGAAACTTACGGGTTATTTGCACCTCGGTTACTCCACTCTCGATAGAATCTCATTTCGCTTACATAATGTCTGAAAATACAACGATCGTCATCGGAGAACAGAATTTTTCGTCGCCTCCCTCCCTATACGTATATATATTCTTTTTTTTCTCTTTGATTCGATTCTGTTCGCGTGATTGTTTCCCGGAATATTCGTAGCTTACCTACTCGCCAAATCGGCGACGAGAATCGTTGGAAAAACGCCCCGTTACCACACTGAATTTCAGTAATTATGTCGCCAAAAAAGTCGTCTCTTTTCCGGCGAAAATTCGTAATGGGGCCTTTTTTCAAAGCTCAGCCAAATTTTCTACAAATCGCGAGGGAATAATATTTCGTTGGAATTTTGTTACGAGATCGCAACTTCACGGGGAAAATTCAGTGGAGCCAGTGGGTGTTTCGTGTCTCTGGAACATTTACAGTTTTTAATTGGCGCGGTTAATTAAATGTTGGCACGTGCCGCATGCGATTCATTGGATTCGTAGAAATTGATGGTATTGAGGTTTGCATCGATGGAATGCAACGAAAATATTTTTCTTCCCCTTGCCAACTTTTTTTGGACCCATTTAGGCTACCAAATTTGCCGAAATATTTTTTACGATTCTTAGTGTGGAACCATAATCAGAACCTGCAAACTAGAAGTTTAGACAGTGATAAAAATGAAGAAATGAAAAAAATAACAAGGATTTTCGTTGCATTCCAACGATGCAAACTTCAATACCATAGGAATTGGAATGATAAACAGAAAATATAATAATTTATTACACGAGAATTTCGATGTTGAAGTTTGCATTGTTCGAATGCAACGAAAATCTTTTTTCGTTTTTCTTTCTTGGCTTTCGTTATCATCCAAAATTTTGTCCTGTAAATTTGGGTGGTGATTTCTGATGAGGGTTCGATAAAAAAACGTTTGAGTGGTGCTCGTAGCCCAAATTTGCCAAAAATGTGTGGGCTGCTGAACTTGCGTTCCGTTCCAACGACGCAAACTTCAATATCATCGAGAATATGTACACGTGCGATAGTAACGATTTGTGTGTATAGTAATAAAAATATAAAATATGGCATTGAAGTTTGCATCGTTGGAATGCACTTTTTTTCGTACACAGTCGAACCGCGATATAACGAATGGCTAGGGAAGTTCTTTATATCGAGTTTTCGTTCTATTGAGATCATGTTTAATATATATATATATATATATATATATATATATATATATATATATATATATATATATATATATTAGTAGTATAAATATAAGGATATTTTTTAAAGAAAGATACTTTTAAATTAGAGCAATTTTTAGAAGCAATTAGCAATTAGAGCGCAATGTATATTATTATGTTGTTGTATCAAGGTTTCGAGTGTCTATCGGAAGGGAATGGACAAATCTTCGTTATATCGAGGTTCGAGGGTAGCCCAATTTTTTTTGCACACTTAGGCTACGAATATCCCTGAACTATTTTTAAATACCCTCATTAGGGACCCATAGCCTGAGAGTGCGAAAGAAGAATTTAGATAGTAATAAAAATAAATAAATGAAAAAACAAAGACGGTTTTTCGTTGCACTCCAACGATGCAAACTTCAACACCATTGAAACTCAGGAAAAAATAAAATAATAATAATCAAAACATCAAATATTGCAATGATTAATTATTACAATAATTTTCTAGGTAGAAATACAAACGATCCCGCGAAGTGTTTGATTTGATGGTAATTTAAACCACATTTATTTTCTTTAATGCGAACGAGGTCCATAATTAAGGTCATTTTTTTCCCCAATTGTATATAATTTGAAAAATATTTTTCTTTGTTTAAAAAAAAATTCTGTTGCTGGTACCAGAATTTTTATGACGTTTAAGTTTGCGTCGTTTGAATGCAACGAAAATCAATTCGTTTCAATTGCTCAATTTCTTTTGGTCGATTTACGCTCCGAAATTCTCTCTAACGTTTTCACGTATTCCCATTGGAGATTGATGGACTCAATTTGCAAAAAAAAAAAAGACTTTGGATGATGATCAAGATGAAGAAATGAAAAATGAAGAAGATAAGATCGTTGGATTTCAACGATCCAAACTTAAACGTCATGACTTTTGGCGCTCTCTCTCTCTCGATTAAATAATGTTCCGAGCCTCCAATACCCCCAAATTTATCGTCGGCCTTACGATTTCGCGAATATAGCAAACTCCCCTAATTAAAATTACGCAGCCATGTTGCTGAAGTTTGCATCATTGGAATGCAACCAAATTTTTTTATTTTTTTTCATTTTCGCTTTTCCTCATTTTCATTCTTATCCAAAATCCATTTTGATACATTTAGGTTGTACATCTGCAACAACGATCTTGGAAAAGTTCACAGTAGCTTCGATATGCCAGTAAAAAAATCAGCAATAGGAAAAAAGTTATTCTCGTTGCGTTCCAACGATGCAAACTTCACCATCAATTCGCAGACGGTTCTCGCGATTTTATCGAACCTGGCTATTATAGGCAGTCTGAATTTTGTCTCAAAACAGTCGATGTCGAAATCGAATTTCGAGAATCGGGAGGCATCGGAAATCAATAGAGTCGCAGGTGTCCTGGCACGATCTCAAAAATCATCGAAACGACGCGTAGCATTGTCAATTCGTTTGCCAAATTGTGCCACGATTCGAATCTCGTTCATGAGGCTCTCGTGCTAACGGTCAAGAATATCGCACGTTTATTTTTACATACATACATATACATACATATACACATGTAAGTAATAATAATAATAATAATACGCACGCTCACAGTTATCGTTATTATTATTCGAATGAAATAGAAAGAGGGAGGAAGTTGAAAGATTTTGTGGCATTTGAGGTGATGATCTTCACTTGTGATTCACATCGAAGGCGACATTTTTGCGCCCACGAGTTCAAAATAGAAGTCTGATTCGTGTGTCTGAGTACCGGAATCGTTAAAAGTATCAAATAGACCAGCCTCTCTCTCTCTCTCTCTCTCTCTCTCTCCTTCTCTCTTCCTCTCTTTCACGTTAACTTGCAACAGGAATACTTCGAGAACCAAAGCTTCCGACGAATTTGCATGACCGTCGATTTTTTTTTCCTCCGCTTCTCGCAGATACTCACGAACCAGAGCCAAACGAGCAGCTCGAGCAGCAGAGTGGCCAAATCCTCACAGAGGATTCTAACCTCGTCGTCGTCGAGCGAGATGAAGGCGAGCTCGATGAAAAGCGACCTGACCGAACTCAAACGTGGCATATCCGAAATGAAAAATATATCGACCAATTTTTCGCAACGGCTGAGAAACAGCATGGAAAATCTCGTCGACAGGTGAGCAGTTTTGTACTCGAACTCTCGTCTCGTTTTTGGACCGCTGCACTGAAAAAAAAAATTCGTTCATCCAACCAAAATTCAGTTGGTTTAACAAAATGTATCTTTAAATACGTTCAACTTGATTTTTGATTGGCATAACAAAGGTTTTTTTAATCTAACTGATAATTTTAGTGGTTTGAACTCTAGCTTATTTAGCATGTCTGAGCAACTGTTAAAACAACAAAATTTCAAGACAACAAAAATGCATTTTGCACATTCAACGATTTCTTTTTCTCAGTGTACGTAATCAATAGAAATGCCTAAGTGCCCTCGGTCATTTTCTTAGTGAATTGTTTCGAAATTTTTTTCACTTTTGGAACTGCAGTGAATATTTATATTTTTTTTTCGAAGAGATTGAAATTTGCATCGTTGAAATACAAGGCATTTTTTTTCATTTCCTGTCTTCAGTGTGAAAGTCCCTCGATGATTTTCGACTATGCTTCTTTCAATGGCTACAATGGAAATCTGCGAAAAAATTAAGTATCGTGATAGGAATGTGAAAAAGAATTTTCGTTGCATTCCAACGATGGAAACTTGAATACCGTTTTCTCTTGGTCCCAATTCTTAAAAATTGATGGTATTGAAGTTAGCATCATTGGAGTGCAAGGTAAATTGGTTTTTATTTTATTTTTGTTATTATCGAGGATATTTTCCTGGGTCCGGGTTGAAATTCCGAACTTTGAATTATTAAAACGCTCAAAACTCCGAAAGAATACTACTCCGAAAGATCAAAACTTCGGAACGATTTTACTCGAAAGACCAAAACTCCGAAAATCTGAACACCGTCAAAATAATTCGGCTATGGGAGTCTAAAAAGTTTCAAAATTTTCAATAAATCGACGAATTATTTCAAGCATTTATTTATTGATTAAAAAGTAATTTTACGTCAGTTTTGAAAATTGTGTAGACAATGTTATACGTTCTACATCATTTACAGTCAACTGTGTAGACTTTCGCTGGCATGTTCTTGACATGAGGGCTGGGTTAAAATTCCGAATATTGAATGCGCCGACGGTTTAAAATGCCTAATTTTAATGTTCCGAAATTACAAGGTTCGTCGAGATTATGCCAGCGAAAGTCTACACAGTTGACTGTAAATTATGTAGAACGTATAACATTGTCTAGACAAATTTAAAAATTGACGCGAAATCACTCCTTAATAAAAAAAAATTCTTGAAATAATTCGTCGATTTATTGAAAATTTGGAAACTTTTAAAACTTCCATAGAATTATTTTGACGGTGTACAGATTTTCGGAGTTTTGGTCTTTCGTGTAAAATTCTTTCGGAGTTGTGAGCGCTCTGATCATTTAAAGTTCGGAATTTCAATCCGGCCCCATTTTTCTGCTAACTTATGTTGTAGATTTTCAACAAAGATCCTGGAAAACGGTCGAGTGATTTTCGTAGCCCAAATCCGCCCAAAAAAATGCTTGGGCAATCCAAAAAAATTAATTTTCATTGAGTTCCAATGGTGCAAGTTTCAACATAATGAAAATTGGTAGCTCAAGGGAGAATATCAGTGTGACAGGCTGAAAAATGAGGTATTTTTTAGGAATTAAAAAAAAAACGGCTCGATCAAATTATTTGAAATTTTGTGTATTCATTATTGAAGTAATGAAGCATACAAGGAATCTTTTATTTTTATTTTTAGTACATTTTATTAACCAGAGGAGCGGTCGCAAAATGGCGTCTCAAAAAAAGACTACCCGACGGTTGACAGCATAAGTGCCACAGCAAGCATGTGAAATCAAAAATTCAAAAAGATTATTAAATTATAATAGTATAGCTATCGCAGCATCGTAGGAAATTTGAAAATTTTGATTACAAAAAAAATGATGGCCATTAAAAAAAAATCGAATTTTACCCAAAAATATTGCAGTAAATTGTTAATAAAAAAGTAAACAATGTAAAAAAAAGCTCTACGTTGCGACGATAGCGATAAGTTTTCTGAAGAGAATCCTTTTTGAATGAACTCGATTGGACAAAATTTGACAGAGTTATGCTGTCAATCAGGTCAAAAAACATGGTTTCGAGAAAAACGCGTTTAAAGTGTAGAAAGGCCCGTATAGAAGGCTCTGAGATCGTCGACGCTTGGCGCCAATTTCGAATACTTCTAAGCCGAGTATTGTTTTGAAAATTTGTAGACATATTCTTAAAGGCCAAAACTATCTATTTAAGCAACAAAAAAAATCGATTTTTTTTCACACTGATATTCCCCCTTAAGGCGGAATATACATATAGATAGGAAAAAAATAAGCAGTATCGAGGGAATTTTTAAACTAAGAAATAATGATTCCACAATTATCAAACTTTACGTATACTCCGAGATGTTGAGGAATCGGCTTCGATTCGGCCCGTGAGATTTCCAAGGTCGTGGTGGAAAGAAAAAAGGAGTTTTTTTCACTCGTTTACGTTTCGATCCTCGGATCCTCTTCAGAAACTTTATTTTTTCTACAAATTTCGCGATACAAATTATATTAATAGAAATTACAGATTTTTAAATAATTGTATTTATTGTTATAAATAAGTTTTAGATGTGTTATAATGATTTGTGTAAATTTTGTGTTAGTTTTTTCTCATAATTTTTCTAATCATGTTGATATTGTATGAGCGATTATTTATAACAAGTTAATTCTTTTTCCCCTTGAGTAATAGGGATGGTGTGTGAGAGTGTGTACCCTAATAGTAGATTTAAGTATACGAAACAATTTTTCAAAATTAATTCATCAAAATGACGGAGCTGTGGCAGTGTTACAGCAACGTCGCCGCGGGAGTTGCGAATCCGCGTGCAGTCTAGCTTCCCGTAGACTTTGATTTGCAAAAAAATTGAAACATTTTTTCAGTTAGAACATGTGTGGTTTCTATGTGACGGTAATTAAAATGAAGAAAATGCAAATTTGAGAAAATGGGACGCGTTAAGGGAGACTTTGTTCTTGGAGTGCCATATTTCAAGTGTTTACATTTTATTTTTTTTAAAGGAAACGAGTAAAGCTTTTTGAGTGCGGTTTTTTCTTGCTTTTATTCATGATATACAGAACGTTAAAAAAATTTTTTTTTGAAAAAAAAAACCAAAATGGCGGCCGTTGCAGCTCCGCGAAAACAGGTCCTCAAATCGCGGGAGGTAAACGGCTGACATCACTGCCCCCTCTTTGTTGATCTGAAACACAAATTCAAAGCATATTATCAATCTGTGACCCTTTGGTCATGGAATGACGGATGGGTTTTTCGTTTAGTACAAATTACGAAAAATGGCGGCAATTTAAAAAAAAATCGAATTTTCGCGTTTTTTTTCGCATAAAAAGATAAATAATAAATGCAAAAATGTATCTATCGAAAAAACGATCCGTCATACCGTGAAGACATATTTTCTGAGTATGCTCTCCAAATTTCAGGCCGATATGTTAATTACAGCGGTCAGGAGAATGTCAGCCATTTTTAAAAACGTGTTTTCGAGAAAAACGCGTTTAAAGTTTTGTAATGTGTTTACACAAATGTGTTTATAATTATCGCTAATCGGCAATGCCTGGTCCATAGAGGCATCCCTCCTCTTCTTCTAGCTGCTCATGTTGAGCCGCTAACATCTCCCGCATCTCCGCAAGGACAAAGTCTCCCTTAACAAAAAAAAATCAACATTTCACGCAACGTTTCTGTAAAGTGTGGATTCAAAAAGTAGTTTTTTTTCCTTCAATTTTTCAAAAACAATTTTCGTCAAGTAGAAGGTACCAATATTATCAATATTCCTACCAAGTTTCAACTCAATCGGCTTAATAGTTTTTGAGTTATCCTGCACGCCAATTTCGCCAATGCAATTTTGACAAAAACGCGTTTGAAGTTCACGCCCGCTCAGAATCCGAGCGGTGAGGCCTAGCGTTGACGGGCTGTAACGTTTGAAGTTTTTCGAATTTCGCTTTGAAACTTTAGAAAAATATTCCACATATATTGTTCTATCGTTGAAAGAAAAAAAAAAAGAAATCGATTTTTTGATCGTTGGAAATGTATATCCCGCCTTAAAAAATAAAAAAAGGTTGAGGAAACGCATTTTTCTTTTCATTCACTCAAGCTCCGATATTTATGGAACCACCTTCGGTTCGTTCGAAAACAAAAATAATCCCGTCAAAAAGTTATCCCGTATTATTTTGGCGCCCGAGTCGTAATTGCGGCGAGCTTTGGACAACCTTGAGACTTGAGAAGACGTTTTTTTGTCTGGCGAGAAGATAAAACGTCTCCCGTTTACACACAAACACGTGAATTTTTTCAGGGACGGTAGCGGCACCGAGGAGAACGATCTGTCGGAGCCGCTAGTTACGTTTCCGGATCCGGACACACCGCCCCCGGTCACCGGGGCTGTCACACTCGCCGGCGGCTCCCCGTCGCAGCTCAGCTCACTCAATTCCCTCAACAATCTTCACAACATGAGCCCAACCATAAGCATGTCCAATATGCCGAACATGTCGTCTCTTCCGGCTGGACCGGAAACCATGAAATTCGAGCAGAAAAAAATGACGAGCGCCTCGAAAACCAAGGTGGGTTGGCGACGTTTCTTACGCTTGCGATCATCACCGATCACGTTTGATTTTGCTACGTCAGTTGTTCTTTCGCCTCGTGCAATTAAACACGACAATTACCTGATGGAATTTACGCCATGTATTAAGGGGGTTAAAGCGTAAGCCACAATCCAAGATTCAAAAAAACGAAATATATAATATTGTCCGGACCATACTGAGACTTTACGAGTTAAAAAAAAAATCACCACATAACGCCCAAGCGAGAAAATAGTAATTTTCTTAAGGGGTTATATACAGTCAGGAGGCCCAAAAAGATCGATTTTTTTTTTTAATTTCGCGAGAAGACCTTTAAATCTATTGACGTAAAAATTCGTACACATATTGTGGTAACTTTTAACTCCATTTTAACATTTTTTATTTGTAAAAATAATTATTTCGAAAGCTGCTATAGCTGATCTCCGGGAGCACCTCTGAAAGAGGCGTCTTCCGCACGATATCTGGGGACTGGATCATCTAAAATGAAAAAAACCCAAAATATTTCGTTAATATAATCGATTATCTTGTAATTGATTGAAGGAATAAGCAAAATAATAATTTTTGACAAAATGGCGGCTTTAAAAAAACGATTTTTGACAAAAATGTAGGCCTTACGGGGCCAGTTCCTTTGGAGCCACGAAAAAAGGCTATTTTCGCAATTTTTTAAGGTGTTACCCCCACTTGTAGCGCAAAAAAGGCCTTTTTCATGATTTTTTTTAAAGAAAACTACAAAACTTTTTTAATCGATCAATATACCATCTTAAAGAACACATCTTGAAGAACTTTCAGTAATTTTTTTATTGAAAAATATTACATTGTTTAGTGGCAAATGGCCGTCAACGAAATAATGTTTTTATATACACGGTTTGCGGTGACCAACATTGCGGCGAAGTGGATCATCTGAAAAAAAAAATGCGGATGGATTTAGTCAAATATAAGTATAAACTAGTCTTTAATCGAAGGATTTTAAAAAATATTCATTTTTCACAAAATGGCGGACAGTCAAAGTTAATGGTTCGATTTTAACGAAAAAAAAACGGCCGTTTTTTTGGCTGTAAAACGACCATTTTTTTCGAAAAAAAAATCGAACGATTAAAGACTACATTTTTATGTATTAAATAAGCCTGCAAAATTTCAAGAAGATCGGTTCATTAGTGTTCGAGTAATCTTGGTCACCGACTTCAGAAATGCCATTTTGAGAAAAACGCGTTTAAAGTTTCAATTTCAGTTTACACGAAGAAAATATTTTTTTTTGTAAACTTACATAGAGTCATCCATTCCGGGCCCGTTTTTATAAATTCCAGTCTATTACATGAACGTTGTGAATGCCAGGTATACGACCCTTTTCATCGAACAATGCATTGAAGGTCGGAGGGAGGGTCGAGCGCGCCAGACTTCAGACTAGCCGGTCGTTTACACAACGGATTATTCTCTTTCAACGCTCATATCTCAGTCAATTTTGTTCGGATCGACTTGAAATTTCCAGGACATATTCTCAGATACTTATACTTCAAAAAAATGCAATAAAAAAAAATCGATTTTTTCAAAATCGCAAGTGGGGGTAACCCCTTAAAGGATTTTATAAAAGATATGAATATAAAAGTTGTTAGGCTTGATAAATAGTTTTAAAATATATATTTTTTTATTTAATTCATTTTTATTCATTTTTAAGTACAAAAACTGGAGTTTAACGTAAAGCCTCAAAAACAGGTGGGCTAGGTGGCTCCATCACAACTCGGCAACGGCTCGTCTGAAACGAACAAATCACAGTCCATTAGATTCAGTATGACACCAGCTACAAAATGACCCTCGGATATAAAGTTTTATCAAAAAATAAAAAAATGGCAGATGAAAAACGAAAAAAGTAAAAAAAACGCGTTTTTTTTCGCAGTTTTTCGCAAAAAACGAGTAAAAATCACAATTTTAAAACCATCGAGGGTCATCTTGTTGCGAATCATGTTTGCAAAATGTGGTTCAAATTTCACGAGAATCGGTTTATTAGTTTTAGAGATACGATGGAGCTAGATTTTGAAAACGTTGTTTCGAGAAAAACGCGTTTGAAGTTTATACTATGGAAAAGTATTACCTAAACTCAATTGGCAATTCCTGCACCGTACAAAAGCCCTTCTGATTGCTCATCATCGTCGATTTCTTCAAGTCTTGCTTGCTTTCGATTTTTGGAAATTTTCAGTGGACTGGCCCCTTAACCCGACGCACACTGTTTCACTAGAATAGGCGTAACTTTGTGTCTTTTTAGAATTTCAGGGTCCCGTTGGTCTTGAAATATTCTTGAAAGTTCACACTATAACAATATACAAAAGGCTTTTTTGAAGTTTCCAGAGAGGGATACCCCCTTATTAATTAATAAATTAGCGTTAGCCGCAATCCAAGATTTAAAAAAAAAAACAGATTTTATTGTCTAGACTATACTGAGTCTACGAAATTTCATTCTGAGATGTATAAAACATTCAATAACGCAGTATTTTCATAATAATCGTCGGTAGGGTTTTACTTTTTCAATGTGGTAGTAACACGAAAGTTTTTCTCATACCGTAATATAAACACAACAATGCATAAGTTTGCATCGTTGGAACGCAACGAAAATTCCTTTTTCGTTTTTATTTCCTCACTTTTGTCATCGCCCAAAATCTTGTCCTGGAAATTTAGGATGTAGATATGTGATAAGGATTCTAAAAAAAAGTTTACGCGATTCTCGTAGCTCAAATTCACAAAAAAAAGCGCTCCTGAACTTCCGTTGCGCTCCAACGATTCAAACTCCAATATCATATGGCCTGAAGTTTGCATCGTTGAAACGCAACGAAAATTCTTTCTCGTATTTTTATTTTCTCATTTTTATCATTCTACAAAATATTTGTTTTCATATTTACATTTTAGAATGATAAATTCTATAAAATAAAACCGAAAAAAAAATGAAAATTACAAAATGAAGAAAAAAAGACATTTCGTTGCATTCCAACAATGCAATTCTCAGGAGCATAATATCATATATATATTAGGGTGATTCGTTTCAGGGTAACTTTTTTTTTGACCCATCGTGCCCGAAAACCTTTAGTTGGTACCCAAAAACGAAGTTTCGTGGAAGGGGGGTGTTGTCAAAAAATATTTAGAGGTCGCGAATCAAAATTGAAGGTTTCCCATTTGATTAACATTGAAAAAAAATGTTTTTCTCATTATTAGTGTTACCATTCCGCGAATTTTGATATCGCGATATTTTCGAAGTGGGTTCTCATAGGAAATATGATACTTTACAATAAAGTTCATTGAGCCATGGCCGTAAATTCAACCGTTTCAGCGGTATCATTATTTCAAGTGAACATTGTATGAAAATATCTATTCAAACGGCTGTAACGCCTAAGCTATTAGATATATCGAAAAAAATTCAAATGTGAACTATGTAGAGAAAGTAATTTGCTACAAAAAAGTCTCACAAGCCGAGCCCGTAAATTCAACTCTTTCTCAGCTATAGCTGGATGAAGTAAAATAGATTTTTTTTCCTTTAAAAAAAAACTATTTATTTTACTATATTTCTATTATCTATATTTACTATATTTCTATTACTATATTATCTATTTATAAATAGATTTTTTTTAAACAAAAAAAATCTATTTGATATATTTTATATATTTTATATATTTTATTATTTATTAATATTTTATTTATAAAAAGGCTTATAAGACTTTTTTTGTAGGAAATTACTTTCTCTACAAAGTTCTCATCTGAATTTTTTTCGATATATCTAATAGCTCAGGCGTTACAGCCGTTTGAACAGACATTTTCGCACAATATTCACTTGAAATAATGATACCGCTGAAACGGTTGAATTTACGGCCATGGCTCAATGAACTTTATTGTGGAGTATCATGTTTCCTATGAGAACCCACTTCGAAAATATCGCGATATCAAAATTCGCGGAATGGTAACACTAATAATGAGAAAAACATTTTTTTCAATGTTAATCAAATGGGAAACCTTCAATTTTGATTCGCGACCTCTAAATATATTTTGACATCACCCCCCTTTCACGAAAGTTCGTTTTTGGGTACCAACTGAAGGTTTTCGGGCACGATGGGTAAAAAAAAAGTTGCCCTGAAACGAATCACCCTAATATATATATTTTATGAAAAATTAGCATCGACAGAATAAATCTACACATTGTATATATATTTTTCGAGGTTCATTGGATTCATAAACCGTCACCCGACTCAACTGGACTGCTCCAACCTCCTGAATATGCATTTTGTCAACTGAATTATGCAATAGAAAAATTTAACTCGTAATGAATTGTCAATGCTGAGACCACGGATAAATTAACTTCGATTATTGCTCCCATCAGCCATTTTTTCTCACTAAAATAGCGAAATTTTATTGAGAATAGTTGCGAGAAAAATTAGACGCGTTGTTGCACGATTTCTTCGCGGGAAGTCCGGGTCGAGGTCTTCGCGTGCATTCAAATGTTCTCGAAACTCCTCGAGCTTTCGTAATTCTGGCGTTGACGGACAGGCCACTTATACGGACGGACAAAACTCAGTATATTTTCATAGGATAGGCGCATTCGTGTGTGTTTACGCTCGTGGACACAAACTCGTTTTCAAACCCAAACAAACCCGAAATGCGTTTGTGTGTATATATATTTCTGTATATATTTGTATATCGTACCATGGAAAGGGAAATTGCTGCAAGTTCCGAATGACGTTGACGTTTGCATCGTTGGAGCGCAAAGAAAATTCATTTTTCCGACACTCCCAAAATTCCTTTAGCGGATTTAAGCTACGAATATGATGCAGATGTTTTTGAGGATTTTTACTTAGCAATTTATAAGCCAAATCTGCAAAATATGATTTTGGTTGATAATAAAAATAGGAAATGAAAAATAATTCTCCACGTGGCAACGATGTACACTCATGGCGGTGAAGTTTGCATCGTTGGAACGCAACGATTTTTTTTTCTTCATTTTTGTCAGTATTTAAAGCGTTTTTTGATTTATTTTTTGCACATTGAGGTCAGAAATTTCGAATGAAAATACATAGAAACGTATTCACTGCCTAAAGCGGCAACAAAATGTAAGTAATTAAAAATAATTAATTTTCGTTGCATTCCAACGATGCAAACTTCTTCGTCGTGCAAACTTCGAGCCCGTCGTTCGGAATAGAGAGAGTTTTTTTTTCGGCTTTGTTTGCGGTTATCGGATTTCAAGCGCAATTATTCGACACGAAAACCGTGCTAAAAAGTACCCCGAGCGCCAGAATTGCAAAGTTCCGGTCATTTTCCACCAAGAGGATATTAAAGAATGGAGAAGCTTTTTTTAGAGATCTGTAGATACTGGAAACGCTTGTGATTTCGTCACGATGTTGAAGTTTGCATTGTTGGAGCATGATGAAAGTTGATTTTTCTTCTATTGGTCGTGGTTTTTTTTCTCCGGTTTAGTACGAAAATCACTGTGAAACACTTTTTCTTATCTTCATCAGTAATCCATGTCCTTAATCTATATAAATAAATGATTATAATGAAAATTATAGAAAAAGAACTTGCGTTGCATTCTATGGCAACTTCGGCATACTTCGTCACGTCCGTAATCTTGACCTTGTAATTTCGGAACATTAAAATTAGGCATTTTTAATAAATCTTCTTAATAAAAAAAATCGTTGAAATAATTCGTCGATTTATTGAAAGTTTTAAAACTTTTAAAACTTCCATAGCCGAATTATTTTGACGGTGTTAAGATTTTCGAAGTTTTGGTCTTTCGTGTAAAATTCTTTCGGAGTTTCGATCTTTCGGGGTACTATTCTTTCGGAGTTTTGAGAGTTCTGACCATTCAAAGTTCGGAATTTCAAACCGGCGCCGATTTTTCGAGGAAAAAATACATCATTATTGTTAATAATTAACGAAAGAAAAATGTTGAGAAGAAAAACGTCGTTTTTTTCATCCTAAATTCCAAAGTTTTACTAGCAGCTCTATCTGGTGATTTAGAGATCTATAATCTAAATTTGCAGAACAAGCGTTTTTTTAAATAATGAGAAGAAGGAAATACAAATATAAAAGAGAATTCTCGTTGCTCCCAACGATGCAAACTTCAAGAGCACGGAGTACCTCTTCTTACAACCCTTTTGTTGACAATTCCAAAACAGTTCATAAAAATCGTCATTCGGTGAGTACTTTCGAGTCAATTTATCGCAATTACCGTAATAACTTTGAGCAAAAAATGAAATAAAAAAAAAACCTCTTCCAATTGACAACGTTCCATTTTACGGTTGGTCGATGAGCAACGGATCAATTTGCACATCTTTCGAGCAGTTGAGTTTCAATGCGATATTGCAATTATACGCGTACCTGACCTTTTTACGGCTACGACGCGTCGAATCGCCAGAGACTCTGGCGGATCGTTGAACGTCAGTAATCGCGTAATAAAATGTATTTCCGGTGACTTCGCGGGTACGCGCGAACCGAATTTTGAGCTGATTCATCGAGTGGCAGTTTGCCAGGGAAGTTTTTTTTTTCCGAGACTTTTTGCCAAGGCGAAGAAGTTACAAGCGTTCAAAGTTTCGCCTGCACGATAATTCTATTCAATTAAGTAGACGAGCCAATATTTGGTGTGGAATAATTGAAAGGAAAAAAAAACGAGTAATTGGAGTTTTCTCGTCTCACATGCATCGAACCGACTTGAGGGATCATCACAGCGTAACGGGTCGAAAAATAGCTGATTTCCACAATTTTTTTTTGGATGGTTAAAATACGCTAATCAGTCTGATTTTTTTATGTGAAATCAAAGCACCAATGAAGAACGGAAAATAAATTTGTAGACGTTAATTTTTGTTTTATTAACATTTTTTTAACGGTTGAAAATGTTCGAAAAAAAGGAATCCTCACGGTGTCTCTCAAGATTATTAAGGAGGTTGGAGCGATTCAGTTGAGTCAAATGACGGTTTGTTCATTTTTTTTTCAATGAACCTCAAAAAAATGCATACGAGGTACAGATTTATTCTATATATGCTAATTTTTTTAAATATATAATTAAAGGGCAAAATTATGCATTTTAACATTTTTATTACGTAAAGTAGAAAAACTTTTGTGTTACTACCAACTTGAAAAAGCATAACATTATCGATGATTATTATGAAAAAACTACGACAACGAATGTTTTATACGATTCGCAATGAAATTTTGAGTAATTCATAATTATGCCTATTCGTATTTACGTCACGAGATTATTGGCCCATGGTTTACGATGGGCAAGATGAGGATTTTTTTTTTCTAAATGTTCACAAATGTTCAGTTTGCGTTAATTCGTTGTTAGAAATGGTTTATCTTGGTGCTAAATAACAATATAAATTACATAACCTTCAGTGTGAAAGTCTTGCCCATCTAACCGCACGTTAAATTACATACATTAAACGGGGGGTGCTGAAGAGGGCGAAAATAGATGGTTTGAATTATAGGCTGCAGCTGATGGAATCGCTGGTGAAGGCAGGGGTGCTGTATGGGGTGGAGGTTTGGGGGTGGAAAAGGAGAGAGGAAGTAGAGAGGCTGCAAGCGAGATACGCGAAGATGGCAATGGGGGTAGCACGAAACACGCCGGGTTACATCTGGAAATTAGAGGCGGGCAAAAGGAGCATAGAGGTCGAGGCGAGACGAAGAGCGAGCGACTACTTGCTAAAGATTCTGGACATGCCCAAGGAGAGGTGGCCAAAAATCTGCCTAAGAGAGGAGATAAGAAACATAGGAAACGGGATGGAGTCGAAATGGGGAAGGGAACTTAGGGACGCCTTGCGGGAAGTTGGGGAGGGAAGGATTTTAAACATGATGAGAGAAGGTGGCAGCTTGAAAGAAGTCGGCGAAATTCTGAAGGAAGGTGTAGAAAAGAAAAAGGACCAGGACATCCAAAAGGATTGGACAGGGGTGGACAGGTCGACATATAATAAAATATATAAGGAGATAAAGGAGAACGTGGCAGAGGAGAGATATTGGAAACAGGAAGGGCTGGCAGGAGCAGTCAAAGAGGAATGGGCAAGGCTGAGGTGCGGAAACGTAGGAAAAGCGGGGAAAAAAGGGTTCGAGAAATGGATGTGCGGGGTATGCAAGAAGGAGGAGGAGACGGTGGAGCATATCTGGAAATGCGAAAAAGCGAGAAGAAAGATCAGGCGGAAGTGGGTAGAAGGGGTGGATAAGTGGAGGAAGGGAAGAGAAGGAGATAGCCTCGAATACTGGTGGATTGAGACGTTGAAAGGAGGGATAGTAAAGGAGATCTGTTATTATACCAAAGAGTTCGAAAAGATAGCAAGGGGAGAACCGTGACCGCAGGGGAACAGTCTCAAGACAGACTAGCAGTCACTGGAGATTAAAGGGGTGGCAGAGGAATAAGAATTAAGAATAGGATTAAGGACATAGATATAAGCGTGCAATGTATAAACTGGCGAGGGGTATGTAAAAAGCGCAAAGCGTTGTACAAGAGGAAACAATACAAATACAAATACAATACATACATTGAACAATTTTTTATCTCTGGTGTTTGGTGGTGAAAAAAGTTCAAAAAATTCGTAAAGACTCAGTATAGTGTAAACAATAACATGTATTTTTTTTTTTATTAAATTCAACCTTGAATTGTGGCTAACGCTCCAACCTCCTTAAGGCCTTATATACACTTGTAGCGGGCGAAGGGACGTGATTTTCTTGATTTTTTTTCTCAACGGGACAATAAATGTTTATTGAAAAACTGTGAACAACATCGATTGGTACATATTTTCATGTACTTGGACAATTTTTTTTATTCAAAAATATTTTTAAATGGCGGTACACCAGCTGTCTTCCAGGAGCGTCTTCTTTTGAGCTCAGTTCAGTGGACATGATAACTCGAGAACGGTCCATCTGAAATCAGAATTTGTAAAAGAATTCATTAGTATATTGCATTGGCTTGGGCCTGGACGAAGGATTTGTAAAAAAATTGATTAAAAAAAAATGACGATAATTTTTTAAAAAATTCATTTTTTGAAGTGCTAAATTTTCGGTTTTTTTGTTACAAATTTTTTTTTTTCAACATAATTAAAAATCCTTCGTCCAGGCCCTAGCAATTATCATAATAAATAAGCGGTATAAATTTGGTATAGATCGGATTAATAGTTTTTTCGTAATCGTGTCCACCGCAAAGGCGTTTCTCAAAAAAGACGATTCTGAGATAATCGCGTTTAAAATTCAAGTATGTTTCTTTTACATTTAAGGGGCCAGTTCACTTTGAAAATGTCAAAAAATCGATTTTTTACTGTTTTCGAAAGTACATACATTTAGAAATATTGTGTCAAAATTTTATGAAAATCCGAGCTCTCCAAGTATTTTTTTTTACCTGAACGGCAGGACCTCATTTCGTCTACCTGAGCGTATAGCGCGCTCCCATCGTCTAAACTTCAAACGCGTTTTTCTCGAACCAACGTTTTCAAAATCTAGCTCCATCGTATCTCTAAAACTAATAAACCGATTCTCTTGAAATTTGAACCACATATTGTAAACATGATTCGCAACAAGGAGACCCTCGATGGTTTTAAAATTTTGATTTTTACTCTTTTTTTTGCGAAAAACTGCGAAAAAACGCGTTTTTTTTACTTTTTTCGTTTTTTATCTGCCATTTCTTTTATTGTTTGATAAAACTTTATATCCGAGGGTCATTTTGTAGCTGGTGTCATACTTAATCTAATGGACTTTGATTTTTTTCGTTTCGGGCAAGCCGATGCCGAGTTTTGATGGAGCTACCTAGCCCACCTATTTTGAGGCGTTACGTTAAACTTTTGTACTTAAAAAGGAATAAAAATGAATTAAAATTAAAAAAAATGTATTTCCAGACTTTATTTATCAAGCACAACAACTTTTATATTCATATCATTTATAAAATCCCGCAATCGCAAAAAAAATCGCGAAAATAGTCGTTTTTCGTGGCTCCAAAGTGGACTGGCCCCTTAAAGTTAATTTATTCATACTAACATGGAGTCGTCGATTCCAGGGCTATACAATAATCCTTCTGCATCCTCTGCAGCCTCTAAAACATTTATTTCATACTGCGTACGAACCAGTCTTCCTTCTCTTGTGGCTGCATGCGTTTGCTGCTCGGCAAGCGTGACGGCGACTTGCGCGGTCGTGCGGTTGAAATACCTACAACTGCGAAACTAATGCTCCGATCTTTATGAAATTTGGTGAGAATATTCCAGTGATCTTGTACTTAACGCGGTCCTCTAGTTTATCGGCTGTTTTTCTACGGCTTTTTCAATAATTTTTTACGGGTAAAGCGTCGAAATAATCAATCTCATTGTTTATGCATAATCTTTATAAGTGTAAATAAGCTTTACAAATTTTTTGAAGTCAAAATATATAATAGAATAAAGGTTATAGTGGCCGACAGGAAGACATCAAGTAAAAGAGGTGCTTGACGGTGACCAAGATTGCGGCTGTTCTGCTTATCTGAAATCAAAAAACCAAACGGCATTTTAATCTTCATATTTGAGACTAGCGATTGAACTAGAGTGAATTCTAAATTACGAAAATTGACTTTTTTATACACTTTTGAAAATTACATTCTATTTTTTACTCATTTTTTCTTAAGTTTTTCGCTCGTACAAAAAAAAACTATCGAAGCAATCATGATAATCCTAGTTCAATCGCTGGCTTATAACATATTAAAGATGCTATATAAATTTGAACAAGATCGGTGCAGTAGTTTCTGAAATATCGTGGTCACCGTTTCGAAAAATGGTGTTTCGAGAAAAACGCGTTTGAAAGTTCGCGCTCCCGGCGCGCGCTCCGTATACCTGCTCCGTTCCAGGGCCGTAACTTGTGAACCACTTCGAATATCGAAAAATCCTTTGGCACACATTTTCTACACATGTTGTAGATGTGATTAATGAAGAAAAAAATCGATTTTTTCGACCCGAGAAACTAGAGGACCGCCTTAAAGAATATGGAATCAAATTTCTTTTCCATTTTTTTCAACCATCACAAGTGCATATAAGGCCTCAATCAGTATGAAAGCTTAAAAGCTAAAAGTTTAAAAAAATCAAAATTGACAAAATCGTGGCAATTAAAAAAAAAGTACCAAATTTAACCTACTTTTTTCGACAGTTTTTCGTTGAAAAACATACAAAGATTTTTGAAAAAAGTTTCCATAGCAAGATAAAGAATGACGTGAAGAATGTTGTGTCAAAATTTGAGACGGATAGCTTGAAAAATCTTCTTTTGAAAGTGTACATACACCGTTTTGAAAAACGACATTTCGAGAAAAACGCGTTCGCCAGGTCTCACGCAGCTGGTTGAATCCGCTTTTCTGAGAAAGGCTGTAGCAACCGGAATAATTCGAATTTCGCTCCAAAAATTGAACAGAATATTTATAACCGTCTATACTATCGCATAATGCAAAAAAATCGATTTTTAAAAAAATTTTACATCGCGATGATCCCTTAATATTCTTGCGGTATTTTATCTTGTCGCCAGGTCGTCACCGACGGTTTCAGCGCGGAAAAAGCGACGGCCAACAGTGCCGAGATGAGGGCACTGCAAGCGGGCGACGTATCGTACAAGGAACAGAGCGCGGCTACGGCGGCCAGAGCGCGAGTCGAGATGGACGGTGTCTCGGCGGAAAAGAGCGTCGCATCCGCCATGGTAAGATCCATCAAATCGACCGAATTCATACTCGGTTCTTTTCTCCCCATTCATTAAAATCGTTAACCCAAAAATAAACCAAAAATAAATTTAACACAATATTGAATAAATAAACAGATATCATTTTTTTCGTCGCTTCCTACTTATAATTTTTCTAGATTGGAGTTTTTTTTAAATTCAATACAATTATTCAATTATATATCAATTATAAATCAATCATTCAATCAATCAATATATTCCATTATAAATATACTCAATTTTATATCAATTATCAATCGATCATTCAATCAATCAATATATTCAATTAAATATCAATTATAATATTCAATTTATCACGAGTTGCCAACACGAAAGGAGAAAAACGAAAGTTTACAAATTGTAATAGTTTGAAGAAAAAATATTGCAACTATTCTCCAAACCTTTTTCAATAAACTCAAAATATTGGAAATTAATGGTATTGAAGTTTTCATCGTTGAGATGCAACGAAAATATTTCTTTTTGCTCATTTAGCCTAAAAAAATTAATGAAACATTTTTTTAAATCCTTATTAGCGTTCCGTAGTCTAAATTTGGTAAAAAAAAGGTTTGGGTAGTAATAAAAATAACAAAAGTTAAAAATAAAGAAGATTTTTCGTTGCATTCCAACGATGCAAATTTACGACGTTGGAATGCAACGAAAATTCATTATTTTCAATTGCTGAATTTTTTCGACCGCTTTAGGCTTCGAAAATCACTCAAACGTCTTACCTATTTTCATTAGCGATTCATGACCTCGATTCGCCTAAAAAAACAGGCATGTAAAAAATACATAATGATAACAATAATAAAAGAAAAATTCAGCAAAAAGAAATCGTTGCATTCCAACGATGCAAATTTCAACACCATGGAAATGATAACTGCTTGGGTTATAATCTATAAATTGTTTTTTTTTTTTTAATTTGACATGACTCAAATGAACGAAACTACAAACTGTGGAAATAACGTAACAAAGTATAAAAATGCATGCGCGCAGCTGCCCTTCAAAAGTGGCGATCCCTTTAGGTAACGGCAAATAAGCGACTTTTCAAAAAAATGTTGTGTCCAAACTATTTATTTTGTATAATAAAAATGTTATGTAGATATCATTACATCTTTTAATTTAAAAAAACGGTCTTTAATGTTAAAAAATGGCGTGCAGCCTAGCGTCTGGCGCATTCAATTGAAACATCAGAGCCAAGAAGTTTCAGATTTCTAAGACCCACACGCTCTATGTGAACCTGAAAAATCCGAAGAAAATTGAAAATTCGAAAAATAGTGTTCGAAAAAATATTTCAATTTTCATGAATTTTTTACTGTAGTATTCTTCGATGAAAAAGTAGATTTTTTCCCATAATTTTTAAGGAACTTTAGGTTCACATAGAATGTAATTATGTTATTCAAGAGTGTGCCAAATTTCAAAACGATCGATGAGATAGTTGGCGAGTTATCTTGTGCGAGGTTCACAAAAACGCGTTTAAGGAGCTATACCAGTGTGAACGCTGAAAATTTGGGTGATTTTCGTGAATTTTTTGGAATAAAAGTACTCAATCAAATGTTTCGAAAAATTAAGAATATATTTGGCTATATTTGACCTATCCCATGTAGAGGTTGCCATGAGTTGCCCAATGTTACGATCAGGCCAATATTGGGACCATCGTATAAGCCAACGAAAGAGAAATAATATTGGCCCATTACTCTTCCGCTCTAAACTGAAAACTGGCACAATATCGGCCCATCCCTAAAGCCTGTCATGGCCCATCTTTGAAAACTAATAAACAGCCGTGATAGTTAAACTAAATTTGCCAATTCAAAAACTGGGGATACTAAAATACTGACAATTCCATTGGCCCAATATTGTTCCGTTATAAATTGAAAACCGGCACAATATCGGCCCATCGTTTAAAACCAATGAATAGCCAATATTGGGACCATCGTATAAGCCAACAAAAGAGAAATAATATTGGCCCATTACTCTTCCGCTCTAAACTGAAAACTGGCACAATATCGGCCCATCCCTAAAGCCTGTCATGGCCCATCTTTGAAAACTAATAAACAGCCGTGATAGTCAAACTAAATTTGCCAATTCAAAAACTGGGGATACTAAAATACTGACAATTCCATTAGCCCAATATTGTTCCGTTATAAATTGAAAACCGGCACAATATCGGCCCATCGTTTAAAACCAATGAATAGCCAATATTGGGACCATCGTATAAGCCAACAAAAGAGAAATAATATTGGCCCATTACTCTTCCGCTCTAAACTGAAAACTGGCACAATATCGGCCCATCCCTAAAGCCTGTCATGGCCCATCTTTGAAAACTAATAAACAGCCGTGATAGTCAAACTGAATTTGCCAATTCAAACACTGGGGATACTAAAATACTGACAATTCCATTGGCCCAATATTGTTCCGTTATAAATTGAAAACCGGCACAATATCTGCCCATCGTTTAAAACCAATGAATAGCCGTGATGGTTGAACTATATTTGCCAATTTAAAAACTGGTAATGCTAAAATACAAGCAATTACATTGGCCCATTATTGTCCCGTTATAAATTGAGAACCGGCACAATATCGGCCCATTACTAAAGATTATCCTGGCCCATCTTTCAAACCCAACAAACAGCAGTGATAGTTAAACTAAATTTGCCAATCCTAAAGCTGTCAATCCTAAAATACTGGCTATTACATTGGCTCATTATTGTCTCGTTCTAAATTGTAAACCGACACAATATCGGCCCATCGTTAAAACTCATCATGGCCCATCTTTTAAATTCATTAAACAGTCATTGCAGAGTAAATATATTCAAGAGTACTCAGTTCAAATTTCAAGGCAATCGGATAATTGCTCTTCGAGTTACAATGTCAGCAAATTTGAAAAATCTCATTTCGAGAAAAACGCGTTTGAAGATTTAACTATCGATTTTTCCAAGATAAAATAATAGAGATACGGCCTTGAAATTTTTACAGGATATTCTTGAAAGTACAAACTGTCGAAAAAGGCAAAAAAATGGATTTTTTAAATGTGCCACACTGGTATAGCCCCTTAAAGTTTCAAGACTCAAAAATGTGACTAAATGACCTACCGATTAATCTGCGATTCCTCGGCCATAAATTAGTCCCTCAGCTTCCTCGTGGAGTTCACTTTTGGCCACAAGCTCTTCTTCGCGTTATAAAGCGATCTCTCCCCCCTTGACGAGGGTCGGTCTTCCATGTACTCGTTTGTGGAAGCATCGATTTTCTCCTTCGTTCGATTGTCCAAAAAAATCGAAGTGTCGGGTTGACCGAGTTTTCTTGACGAAAGTAAAGATTCTACGTACGGCGGGGTTGAGTCACGGGGTGTAGGGCGTCGCGAGGGGCAACCTCGCGTCTCGGTCGATAGAAAAACAGAGACGCACGAGCCACCCACCGTGTGGAGGTTTCGAGCTACGAAAGTTCTCAGCGTTGTCGCAGTACGCGATGGGTCTGCGACTCGGACGTGTCGCGAGGGTTTTCTACCCCGAGTCGAATCCCCGCAACGCCATAACTCGAGGCGATGACGGGGCTCTGAAGAAAAATTCGAATGTCACCGCGATCGCGGAATTCCCGGTTGTTCACGAATCCGAAATGGTATTGGAGCGTATTTTACGCCAATGAGGGACAATCGATCGCCTCCGGTTATCCCTTGATACGAAAAAAAAGAATATCATCTTTCACTGTATTCGATCGTATTTTTATCGACTGGAACAAACGACGAAGAAAATTATGTTTAAGCCGGGATATACATTTACAACAATCAAATTTTTTTTTCCCCTTTAAACGATAGAATTATATATGTAGAATATTTTCCCAAAGTTTCGAAGCGAAATTCGAAAAACTTCAAACGTTACAGCCTGCAACGCTGTGCCTGAACGCTCGGATCCGGAGCGGGCGTGAACTTCAAACGCGGTTTTCTCAAAACTGCATTATCGAAATTGGCGTGCAGGATTACTCAAAAACTATTAAAGAGTGAGATGCAGTCAGAGGCGTGAAAAAACGAGCGTTTTCAATAATTTTTTCTTTATAGTAATTAAGTTTGTTTTACAAAAGTGGTTACACAGACTTTTGATGTTATATTTCAACTTGCCTTGTACAAATTTTCAAAGAAAAATATTGATTATTTATAAAAATATCGCCATCTTTGTCGAACCCCTTTCGGCATGTAGTGCTTTGCGCTGACCATGATAAAATTTTACTGGATCATCTGAAATAAAAAAAACCAAAAAAAATTATTAGTTTAATAATAAATCTGGTCCTTTATCGAAGCTTTTTTTTTTATTGACAAAATGACGGCTTCCGGTAGACAACTTTCGATTTTTGACCAAAAAATTGCTCGTTTATTGTTTAAAAAAATAGACATTTTCAACAAAAATGAAAATCGTTCGATTAAGGACTAGTTTTCAATGCTATCGATAAACACACCAAATTTCATCAAAATCCATCGAGTGGTTTTTGAATTATAGTGGTCACCGACTTGAAAAACATAGTTTCGAGAAAAACGCGTTTGAAGTTTTTCGATGTGGTATTGTATGTTCGTAAAATTTTGAGCTCGATGGATGAGACTAAACTATTTTTATGTATTTTGATCCGCTGAATCCGAATATCACAATTTTTTGCCGAAAAGTCGAGCATTCAATTGTTTATAGCCACTTGTTAAAACAATTTTTCAAAAAATTAAAGTTCTTCGGGATGAATTTCTTTTTAATCATTTTGGGCAATTTTAAAACGAAAGTATTCTTTAAAATATTTTTCTAAAGTTCATAGTTTTTGAGTAATACATTTTTGAAAATTTCTGAAAAAGTTTTCCAGTTTTACACTTGATTTATGAATAGAAATACTGATTAAAAAATGGCTTACATCGAATCATCAATTCCTGGCCCATACAATAGGGCTTCTGCCGATGTGGAAGCTTCGAAAATATCAATTTGTTGTTGTGTTCGAAGCATTCTGCCTTCCCGGGTATTACCGTTTGCGCGTTTGTCAGCCACGTCTATACGTTGAGCCCCTTCACTAATTGTGGGATATCCCGGAAAATATTCATCGGATTGACTTGAAATTTTTACGGAATATTTTCGAAACATCATACTTCATGAAAATGTTTTTAAAAAATCGGTTTTTTGCTAATTCTGACTGCATCGCACTCCTTAAGCCGATTGAGTTGAAACTTGGTAGAAATATTGATAACATTGGTACCATCTACTTGACGAAAATTGCTTTTGAAAAATTGAAAAAAAAAAAAAGACTTTTAATCCACATTTTACAGAAATGTTGCGTGAAATGTTGATTTTTTTTTTTGTAAATGAGTGCCATTTTCTCAAATTCCCATTTTCTTCATTTTAGTTACCGTCACATAGAAACTACATGTTCAAACTGGAAAAATGTTTGAACTTTTTTGCAAATCAAAGTCTACGGGAAGCTAGACTGCACGGCGATTCGCAACTCCCCCGGCGACCTTACTTTAACACTCTGCCACAGCTCCCCCATTTTGATGATGAATTAATTTAAAAAAATTGTTTCGTACACTTAAATATACTATTAAAGTGTACCTAAAGTTTGATAATTGTAGAATAATTATTTCTTAGTTTAAAAAATCTCTCAATATTGCTAATGTTTTCCTGTCTAAATGTATATCCCGCTTCAAGTTTTCCCTCGTTGGAACGCAATGAATTTTTTATTTTTTTACTTTTATAAGTATATCAAGTATTTTTGTGCAAATCATCAAAGAAGTTTTCGAAGAAGTTTTCGAAGTCAAGAACCGTCTTCAAAAACAGTTGGGAGAGTTGCGTAGCTAAAATCTGCTAAAACAATTTTGAAGAAGTCAAAAAATAATTATTTTCTGCCTCGTTTAGTTTTCGATTAAAAAAAGCAGTCTTTATTTTTCTCTTTCGTGTATGTACTTTCCTCGTGTTGTTTGTTACTTTTGTTAGTGCTGTAAAGTGCACTGCTGAACAATAAATTAATGACCAACTGGATACCAACGTAAATGCCTTGGATGTTGATCGAAAGTTTGACAAATATGTTCGAGAGGATCAGTCACTAAAGTTCAGATGGTGAACCTAAAACTGCACCCTCAAACTTTGGTTTTCCAATGTTTGCTCAGGAATTTTCCTTTTTTGACAGCCCTTTGGGTCCATTACAATGAAAAAAAAAACCAAGCAAATCATTTTAAAAAGCTCAAACACTCCGTCGGTTTTTGTTTTCTCGGGAATGTTCCCCTCTCGACAATCACTTGACTTCGGTTCAATACAGCCCCAACTAACCCAAACAAGCGGATGGAGAGATGTTCAAAACGTTCTTGGGATGCAAAGAAAAGATTTTTTTTGTTTTGTCAGACTTTTTGGCACATTTGGGCTACAAAAATCCTGAGACATTTTTGAAAATCCTTATTGGAGTTCCATAACCGAAACTTGGTAAAAAGGAGTTTCGATAGTAATAAAAATAACGAAAGGAAAATATAAGGAAGAATCTTCCTTGCATTCCAACGATGCAAACCTCAACACCATGTTGGTTTTCCGATGTTATCCTAGGAATTTTTCTTTTCCGATAGCCCCTTGGATTCATTTCAATAAAACCCAAACAATCTCAAAAATCCCAATACCACTGTTGGTTTATGTTTTCTCGGAAATGTTCCTTTTCGACAATCACTTGGCTTAGTTCCAATAAAACCGAAACTAACCCAAACGAGCGTCTAAAGAATGCCTAAAAACCTTGTTGGATTTCCGACGTTTTCTCAGGAAATTTCCTTTTTCGACAATCCCTTGGGTTCATTCAAAACAAACCCAAACAAACAATTTCAAAAATCCTGGAATGTCCTTTTCTCGACAATCACTTAGCTTCCCCTTAAGGAAAACCAAACAAACCCAAACGGGCAATTAAAAAAATGCTCGTTCTCTCCATTTAAGAAACAAAAAAAAAACATTGCCCTAGACGAAATTCACTGAGGCAAAATTTCTACGTCCGAATCGTTTGATTCGTCTCGTTTGTTTTTCTTTGCCGAATTAACGTTGTAGCTTCGTTGATAAAAAAATTCGTATCGGGTTGGACGGATGCTGCTTCATTTTTTAAAATTATTATTTCGTATTTCCGAAATTTCGTTCGGAAGCTGCAAGAACGGATGTTTATTGGTATTGCACTGTGGTCTTTGGAGAGCCGGTGAAGTTCAAGGTCCGCGAGAGTTGCGCGTCATCTTGAATCGGGGGTCAAGTTTGCATATACCCTCTCTCGCATTCGAAATTGCTTTTTCAATCTTGAAAATCAGCTATTTTTCAACGAAACAATTGTACTCGTTAAATTGTTGGCAAACAACGCGACTCGATTAATCGCGTTCGTTTATTTACGGGAAATCGTGAGAAATCTTTTTTTACGCGTTTTTCAGAGCTACGCAAACTCGACTTGATCGCGAAAAGATTTTTAAAAAGTGCGTTTAGAAGGAGCTTTTTTTCAACACCCACGCTCGGCATTCAATGATGTTGAAGTTTGCATCGTTGAAACGCAACGGACTTTTTTTTGGATTGCCAACATTTTTTTTTGCGGATTTGGGCTAGAAAAATCGCGCAAACGTTTTTGAGGATCCTTATTGGAAATCTGCATTTTAAATTGGCGAGAAAATATTTTCGATGACAATAAAGGTTAAGTAATGACATTGGAGTTTACATCGTTGGAATGAAATGGAAATTATTGTCTTTTAATTGCTGAAATTTATCTTGTCAAATTTTCGTTACGAAAAAAACCCTCAATCATTTTTCAAGTCACTCATTTAGAGATTTAGGTAATTATTTACTTTAGTCACTTTTCCGAAACATGAAGCTCAATTATTTTTTTCGTCATTTTCTCATTGATTGGATTATAAATGATGATATTCGTCATCATTTACAACCCAATTAACAAGAAAATAGCTGGAAAACATTTTCAAGTCATTTTTCAGAAAATTCACGCCGCATTTTATCACATATTTTCACGATCTTCAAAACCCCATAACTTCTTATGGGAATCAATGAAAAAATCTTATGGGAATCAATGAAAAAATAGCAAAAAAAATGTTACGCTCATTTTTCGGAAAAGTGACTAAAGTAAATAATTACCGAGATCTAAAATTTTAATCTGCAAAAAAAAAAGATTTTGTAAAATAATAAAAACGAGGAAATGAAAATTTAGCAAAAATGTTTCGTTGCGTTCCAACGATGCAAACTTCAATACCGTCAATATTCGAACAACAGGAGGAAAAACATCTTTTTTCTCGTTCTTTTTTCTTTTTTTCCTCATTCTGCTCTCGTCGATCTCACGCGAAAAAAGCACGAAAGTTTCTCGGAAAAATTTCATTCGCGGCTCGCGAATCTTTATTTTACCGGCAAGGAGGATTGTTATCATTATTATTTAATGCCTGTCTCTTTTATTTTCCTCCTACAAATCATCTCGCCGGTTTCTGCACGAAGCTCGATTTTTTTTTCTCGTTATTATCGTTGCACCCAGCGATATGAAACTCGACGGAAGTTCTCGAATCTCTGTTTCGTTGCGAGAGCAGTGTTTGTTTTTGCTCTTCCTCACGACTCTCTTCGAGCGCCCTCTGCTTCGTCAAAACGCCTCTGTTCTACTTCAGAACTCTTTTTTTTTCTTCTCTCATGCCGGAAAAATATTTTTTCGAGCAAATCTTTCGATTTAAAAAGAAACACGTTCGAACGGAATGAGTTGGTGAATTTTCGTACTGTTTGCAGGAGCAGAGAAGCTTGAAGGCGGGCGATCTTTCACACCAGGAGAGCAACAACGTGGCCGCCTCCACGATGAAACTCCAGAGTGATTCCTTCAGCTCTGAAAAGGTGAGTAACGCGAACGGGTTCGTTGAACCGTTTCAAACTCAGCGCCATTCGCAAATACGAAGATAAGTCCGTGAAAGAAAAAAAAAAAAAGACGGTGCTTTGAATTGCCATTGTAATTATTGGCTTCCGTTTGGCTCTTCGTATTCGCGCGTGGAGGAGAAAAATGTGACGGAGGTACGGTGGCTTCGTGAAAACGACACGGAGGGAGAGAAGAGAAATTCAAATCACTACGGCGAACTCGTAATCGGTGTTAAAGAGAGTTCATCGAGGCACCATGAGTCGAAACATTTGTCTTCGTCAATTTCATTTCACTACGGTAAATTTTATCACGTACTCCAGGGGCCAATGCTTGTGATCGTATCCTCGTTGAAATTCCACGTCTCGCCCACGTGCGGTAATGAAAAGGAAAAACAATTCATTTGATCTTCCATGCTCGAGTTAGGTATTACCCCAGTGCACACGTGAACTGGCAGGGGTTAGGCTCTGCGACGACCCGAAAATCAGAGTTGTTAAAAAGAATTGATTTTGGAGGAATCAGTAAGATGATGGAAAAATCGTTTGTATATTTATTTGATGTAAATTAAGGCGTTACCCCCACTTGTAGCGCAAAAAAAGGCCTTTTTCATGAATTTTTTAAAAGAAAACTACAAAACTTTTTTAATCGATCGATATACCATCTTAAGGGGTGATTCCCTTTTTTTTTCGCAAAATTTACCGCTTTTTGGGAATTTTTTCGTGAAGAAAGTGTACAACGGAAAACTTGTGAAACTTGGCATATAGTTTTATTGATCTGTTTACTACATACAAAAAATTTTTTAAACAATTTCATCAAAAAATCCGCCTCCCACCCCCCTCGACGCGCGATGGTCCTTTTTTGATGGTGTGCACGATTACAGCCTTCACGTTCATCCTGCAACAAAAACCCAAAAAGCATTTTACTTTAGACACATATAGCTATCGTTCGATGAAGGGAAAAAAAAATTGACGATTGGTGACGTTTTGAACTTGAAGTATCGATTTTTCGAAAAAAATTGATCGATTTTTTGTTATAAATAAAAAACTATTAAACGTATTGCTTTTTTGCTTCATCAAACGATAAAAGGATGTCAGCATTCTGTCCAAATTTGAAGGCAATCGGTTGAATGGTTTTTGAGAAATCGTGCACACCATCAAAAAAGGACCATCGCGCGTCGAGGGGGGTGGGAGGCGGATTTTTTGATGAAATTGTTTAAAAAATTTTTTGTATGTAGTAAACAGATCAATAAAACTATATGCCAAGTTTCACAAGTTTTCCGTTGTATACTTTCTTCAAAAAAAAATTCCCAAAAAGCGGTAAATTTTGCGAAAAAAAAAGACAATCCCCCCTTAAGGTGGGATATACGTTTACAACGATCGAAAAATCGGTCGCGTTTTTCTCAAAACTGCATTATCGAAGTTGGCGTGCAAGATTACTCAAAAACTATTAGGCCGATTGAGCTGAAACTTGGTAGAAATATTGATAATATTGGTACCTTCTACTTGACGAAAATTGTTTTTTGAAAAATTGGGAAGAAAACAACTTTTTTAATTCACATTTTACAGAAATATTGCGTGAAATGTTGATTTTTGTTTGTTTGTAAATGCGTGTCATTTTCTCAAATTTGCATTTTCTTCATAATTACCGTCACATAGAAACTATACACGTTCTAACTGAACAAAATATTTGAACTTTTTTGCAAATTAAAGTCTACAGGAAGCTAGACTGCACGCCGATTCGCAACTCCCGCGGCGACCTTGCTGTAACACTCTGCCAGAGCTCCGCCATTTTCATGATGAATTAATTTCGAAAAATTGTTTCGTATACTTAAATATACTATTAAAGTATACCTAAAGTTTAATAATTATAAAATCATTATTTCTTTATTTAAAAAATCCCTCAATATTGCTTATTTTTTTCCTGTCTAAATGTATATACCGCCTTAACGAAGTCGTGTATAAAGAAAAGTAGGATTTTCAATGGTTTCTCAAGTCCTCTTCGAAAAAAAGTATAGCCTACTCCAGTGACGAGTAGAAGTTGCCGAACAGAAATGAGTATTCTGAAACAAAAATCAAAATTCAATTTTAAGACTTTCGGCTACTGTGGCGACGCGAAAATCAGGGTCATAAAAAAAAATTGGGAAGAATGTGTTAGATGATTGTAAAATTGTTTGGACATTTATTTGTATGCAAATTAACGAAGTTGGGCAGAAAAAAACATATAGACAAAAATCAAAATTGAGTTTTAACGCTTTAGCCTACTGGGACCACCCAAAAATCAGTGTTATTTAAAAGAGTTAATTTTGAAGGAATAAGTAAGGAATAAGTATTATTGAAAAATCGTTTGGACGTTTATTTGTATGTACATTAACAAAGTTGTGTACCAAATTTAATTAAAAAATATTAATGATTAAAGAAGTTTAAGAATTAAAGAAAAACAAGAATGTACTTGATTTTGGTCACCTGGTTGATCCGAAACAAAAAAAGGACGAGGCTTTTTCTTAAAATAGATAATAATGGCCTTGACTTGACCGATTGTTTTGTCATCGTGTTTCAATCGTCAAAAAAAATGTTGAATATTTTTTTTCAATTTTTCGCAGAATAATGACATTATTGTTAATAAATAATGAAAAAATGCGAAGAACAACGTCGGTTAAGACTAAATCACTATAACACTGAATAAGTGTACGAAATTTCAAGTGAATCCGTTCACCAGATGTCGAGAAATCGTGTACACCGTGTCGAAAAACATAATTTCTAGAAAAAAAACGCGTTTGAGGGGTCTTCTCACTTTAGACGCTCAAAAAGGCTATTTTCATGAATTTTGTTCATAGGTTTATATTATAGATATTGATATAAAAGTTGTTACACTTAATAAATGCACTTTCGAAATACATTTAAAAAAATTATATATATATGTAACCTTATGTTTAAATTTTGACATTTACTAATTAACTACTTTTATTACTAAAGTTTTAATACTAAAGTAAAAAAAAACACGTTTTTTTGTTTTCTCAAAAAATTTCCGTCATTTTGTTATTTTTGCATATATCAAAAATCGTATGATATGCACTATAGCCATTACATACTGAATCTAAAACCGTTTGATTTTTTAGTTTCGGATGATCCATCTCCGAGATTTCATCAACAGCGCAGACCTACAATTTTTTTAGGCCTTTTTTAACTGCCATTTTCGTCTATAAATAGTGACTTGAATAAATAAATAAATAAATGTTAATGTATTTCGAAAGTGTATTTATTAAGGGGTTATACGCAGTTGCAAGGCCAAAAAAAGTCGTTTTTTCACGAATTTTTTTTCTGGAAAAGGAATTCATTTGCGTAAAACGAAAGGTATTAGGCAATGACATCTTTTAGCTTTAGATTGGCATTTTTTATTTTCAAAAATATTCATTAACTTCCTGTAGGAAGTCTCCTGAAGGTCCCCGAAAAAAAAGTGTCCGGCGGTGAGCAAAGTATCTCCGGTTTGGATGATCTCAAATGAAAAAAACCAAAAAGATTCTTTTAGGGGATAGATGAATCCAGGTATTGATCGAAGGAATAGTCGAGATTTTAGTTTTTGACAAAATGGTGGCTCCGGAAAGAAACAATTTCGATTTTCGACCAAATTTTTTTCGTTAAATCGTTGAAAAAAAATAGAAATAATTATCGGAAATCTTATTCCTTCGATCAATACCTGAAGAATATATCTGACAAGGTTGTGTTAAAATTGCAGACCGATCGGTTGAGCCGTTTTTGAGAAATCGTGCTCACCGACTTGGAAAACACCGTTTTGAGAAAAACGCCCCGCTCTTTCGGGCGCTTACTTTGTAGCGCTCCGAGCGTCCTTACAAATATGTGTTTATTTACGAGAACATTCGCTGGATCGATTTGAAATTTTCAGGGAATATACTCACATATTTGTACATTCCGAAAATGCAATGAAAAAAATCGATTTTTTGAAATTTCTAACTGCGTATAATCCGTTAAGTGTAACTTTTATATCAATATCTATAATATAAACCTATCAAAAATAAAATCCCGAAAAAAGCCTTTTTTTAGCGTCTAAAGTGGAAAGACCCCTTAAAGTTTTACTAGCAATTCTATCCTTGTAATAATGAGTTTACCTTCAATCGGCGATTTCTGCACCATATGTTGGACCTTCCTCCTCAATTTGAGTTGCCTCAAGCGACGAAAGATTTTTCAGAATTTTCGCAGCAGCCTAACCCCTTCATCTATTTTGGCAGTTCTTCATTACTCTATTCGAGAAGATAAAAGGGACGAATCTATTTCTCATTCGATCATTTTCAATTTCCGCTCCAACATTGTCGTTCTCGATTTCAAAATTGTCGAAAAATCTTCTCCAATAAAATCCCCATTTCGAAAAACCGAAAACCATTGAAATTGTTCAATTCGTCGTTAACGGAGACTTTGCCCTTGGAGTGCCATATTTCAGGTGTTTACATTTTATTTTTTTAAAAGGAAACGAGTAAAGCTTTTTGAGTGCGGTTTTTTTCTTGCTTTTATTCATGATATACAGAACGTTCAAAAAAAAATTTTTTGAAAAAAAACCAAAATGGCGGCTGTTGCAGCTCCGCGAAAACAGGTCCTCAAATCGCGGGAGGTAAACGGCTGACATCACTGCCCCCTCTTTGTTGATCCGAAACACAAATTCAAAGCATATTATCAATCTGTGACCCTTTGGTCATGGAATGACGGATGGGTTTTTCGTTTAGTACAAATTTCGGAAAATAGCGGCAATTTAAAAAAAAATCGAATTTTCGCGTTTTTTTCGCATAAAAAGATAAATAATAAATGCAAAAATGTATCTATCGAAAAAAACGATCCGTCATTCCGTGAATACATATTTTCTGAGTATGCTCTCCAAATTTCAGGTCGATATGTTAATTACAGCGCTCAGGAGAATGTCAGCCATTTTTAAAAACGTTTTTTTCGAGAAAAACGCGTTTAAAGTTTTGTAATGTGTTTACACAAATGTGTTTGTAATTACCGCTAATCGGCAATGCCTGGTCCATAGAGGCATCCCTCCTCTTCTTCTAGCTGCTCATGTTGAGCCGCTAACATCTCCCGCCGATTTCAAGGACAAAGTCTCCCTTAAAAAAAAGGTTATCAAAGTTCACATCGAAATGTGCACTTCGTTCGATCGCCGCAGAAGTTTCGTGTCGAAGAGCTTCGCGAATGTGTGATCGATGTCGATCGCGTTTCTGGCCTCGGTTCAAATATTCTCACGTCGCGATGCTCGTAAATCAGACGCATGCGGGGGAGATCGGAGCAAGAGAGTGAGTGACGCAAAAACGTTTGGCACTGTTCGTTATTGCCAGGGCGCTATGATCGCGTTCCTCGACTACTGTATTCCGCATCCATTCCTCATCGCGAACTCCGCGGCCTTCGACATCACCGGCGGTAATTTTCACGTTTTCCCGCCGCAGCTTGTGACTCGCTCGAATCGAGGGATTCGCGGTATCGCTGCGGGAACATGATTTTGTACCCGGCGCAAAAAGCGACTTCCCGATCAGTTCACAAACGTACGCGCTTTCGATAGCATCGCTCGACTTACTTTTTATTTCCCGCTCGTCACCTTCACCAGTCTCGTGGATCGTTCAAACACTCGTCACGTTATCGCTATTATCTCATGAGAAAACAGGCGACTCTGCGAAAATGGAGTCTCGACTCGAACATGGTACGAAGTTCATACATCCTGTGAATTCTTCTTTCTCACACACCGCGAAGCTGTAAAATCTTTTCTTCGTTCTCCGTTCATTTTTTTTCCCCCTCTGTTCAAACGGTACGAAGCTATCGTAAAATAGTGAGAATACGTTCGTGAATCATCGTTCGTGCTCCGTCGAGGTGGATCTTTATTTCGGATCGATATTTAGTGCGTGCACCCGTAAATCATTGACCCGTGAATTCCTACGGGTAATTCTTTGGATAAGTGACTTTTCCGAAAAATGAGCCTCGTTGTTTGCTTTTTTTTTAAATTTATTGGGTTATAAATAATGATATTCAGTCAAGGAAGGTGGCATTTTTTATTAACACATTTTTTACGAGCAAAAAATGGCTAGAAATACTTTTGAATTTTTCAAAAATTCCTATATTGAGGGGTCTTCTCACTTTAGACGCTAAAAAGGTTATTTTCATGGTTTTTCACAGGTATATATATATATATATATATATATATATATATATATATATATATATATATATATATATATATATATATATATATATGTGTGTGTATATATATGTGTATATATATATATATATATATATATATATATATAAGTTGTTACACTTAATAAATACACTTTCGAAATACATTTTTTTTTTAATTATTTTTTTAAGTCACTATTTATAGACGAAAATGGTAGAAAAATGTCCTAAAAAAATTGTAGGTCTGCGCTGTTGATGAAATCTTGGAGATCGATCTTCCGAAACAAAAAAAATCAAACGGTTTTAGATTCAGTATGTTAATGGCTATAGCCCATATCGTACGATTTTTGATATATGCAAAAATAACAAAAAGGCGGATATTTTTCCAAAAAAACAAAAAAAAACGTGTATTTTTACCGTTTTTTGGCAAAAAAAAGTATCTAAAGTAAAAAAAATCCTCAATATGCGCTATAGCTATAGTTGTGAAGAATATGTGGTTAAAATGTCATAAGAATCGGTTCAGTACTTTCGAAGATTTTATCAACAAGCCGTCGAAAAACGTTGTTGCGAGAAAAACGCGTTTAGAGTTTGTTTGGGTTACATAAATACATTGAAAAAATATTTTAATGTATTTCGAAAGTGTATTTATTAAGCGCAGCAACTTTTATATCAATATCTATAATATAAACCTATCAAAAAAATTCATGAAAATAGCCTTTTTTTAGTGTCTAAACTGAGAAGACCCCTTAAAACCCTCACGCCGGAGTTTGGGTTTGTTTGTATTCAGGAAGGCTTCGTTTATAAATTTCCCCACCCTACACCCCCAATATAGGCGTCGTAATGTTCAAAAATTCCCTTCTTTATCACGTGTTTCCGCGAACTTCAAAACCCCATAACTTTTTATTGGGGCGGGGGGGGGGGGGGGTGAATTTCAGGTTCTCCCGACAATCATCATTTATAACCCAATAAATGAAAGAATAGCAGAAATAAATTTAGGCCCATTTTTCGGAAAAGTCACTTATCTGAAGAATTACCTTCCTACCTCGTTGATGTTTGTTAGCATGCAATGAAAAATTGATTTCATTCGAATCTCCCAAAGTTTTCTGGCAGATTTATTGCACTAGAAAAGATTAAATATTTTTTTACAATCCCATTGTAAATCTGTCAAGTGAGTAGACGAAAAAATATTGGATGGTAATAAAAAAAACAACAAATGAAAGGGCAGGCAAAAAATTGCGGTTGAAATCGTAGCCGTCATGGGAAGATAACTATTGGTGGGTGAAAAATAAAATTCAATGCAGCAGACATGAGAGGTTGAGGATTAGTAATTTCGTTCACAGATCTAGGTCTGACAGAAGCAAATTCAGCGGACTCGTCGATTAATATTATTCTTCACGATACGTATTATGCAGGTCGTCAATTTTCTTGTGTATCGTTCATAGAGGCTGTTTTTGAGATTACAGAACAAATAAAATGATTAAACCTCCGTAAAGGATGATTAAAAAGTGTCAAGGTATTTTTTGGTGCTTTATCTTTTAGCCCCCCCCCCCCCCCCCCCCCCCTATCTTTGACGATAAACCCGAATACCTCGAAGTTCCTCCGATTGTTCAGACTTTTTCGTAACACGAAATATTCTCTCATCTATAAGATAAACCACCACCGCATTACCTACCGCTTATTTAACTTTTTCAATTTGAGCAACAATTTCGCAGAACATATTTTATGAAACTTGGCCTGACCGCATTGGCGTACCCAGCATTGGGGGGGACAGAAAAAAAGCGATTTCGTTCACAATCATCTCCTTTTCCAATAAAAGTTATATAACAGTCGATAATCACGTAACGGACATGAAAAATGAAGCTTCGATCACACGTTCATGTTACAACTAGTATCAAACCCTTGCCATATCTTTAAAAATAATCAACTAATTTTTCATCAATCTTTAATCCAGTTATCAGTCTTTAAACTTCACCTTCAGTAGGTACTTAATGAAATACGTCTTAGATTTCTATCTTTTTCTGCAAATCGGCTCCACACTTTTATAATTGAATTTTATTTTTCTTCGCAATGTCATTATCTATGTTCAGCAGTGACATATGAGAGAATCGTTCCTGAAGCATTGTGCTTCTAAGCCACGTCTTATTATCCATTTCATGGCGGAAAAACTCCTCTCAGAACCGGCGGAGCTCAATGGGAGTACCATTGCTGCTTGGAAAAGTTGTTATAAGTTAGGGATCTTCTCACTTTAGACGCTAAAAAAGGCTGTTTTCATGAATTTTTTGATAGCTTTATGTTATAGATATTGATATAAAAGTTAATAAACTTAATAAATGAACTTTCGAAATACATAAAAAATAAAACTTTGAAAATAAAATTTTTCGAAATACATTTTTTAAAAAAATTTGAAATTTCTTTTTTTCGAGATACATTAAAAAAATGTTTTAATGTATGTATGTAACCCAAACAAACTTTAAACGCGTTTTTCTCGAAACAACGTTTTTCGACGGCTTGTTGATAAAATCTTCGAAACTACTGAACCGATCCTGATGAAATTTTAACCACGTATTCTTTACAACTATAGCCATAGCGCATATAAAGGATTTTTAAAAATTTTGATATTTACTTTTTTTTGCCAAAAACGGTGAAAAGACACGACTTTTTTCGAAAAATGTCCGCCATTTTGTTATTTTTGCATATATCAAAAATCGTATGATATGCGCTTTAGCCATTAACATACTAAATCTAAAACTGTTTGATTTTTTTATTTCGGATGATCCATCTCCGAGATTTCATCAACAGCGCGGACCTACAATTTGTTTAGGAATTTTTTTTAACTACCATTTTCGTCTATAAATAGTGACTTGTATAAATTATTTTTTAAAAATGTATTTCGAAAGTGTATTTATTAAGTGTATATATATATATATATATATATATATATATATATATATATATATATATATATATAAACCTGTAACAAACCATGAAAATAACCTTTTTAGCGTCTAAAGTGAGAAGACCCCTTAATATCCTTTCTCAAATTTCCAACATTAATTCCATTATTCTTAAATGAAAGTATGTTTTTTTTCATAACCATCGCGTTAGCTTCCAAGGCTGACGTATTAATTATTAAGATTTTAAAATAATTATTGATGAAATCCTCTGTTCTTCATATTCAATCTAAAAAATGCGTCAACTGCATGAGCTATCGGTAGATTCTCAAATCGGCGTTCTAGATTTACAATGGTTTTTACTATTACTTGGTAGGAAATGTTGATCTTCTAGTATACTTTTGGTGTGGAGTGCATTTCTTTCGCCCACAGTTAACATAATTGTCCAATTTGAATGTCTACTTACTTTACGTAATGAAATAATAGTGTCGAAGTTTGCATCGTTGGAGTGCAACGAAAATGCGTCTTTATTTCTTCATTTATTCATTTTAATTACTATCTAAATTCTTCTTTCGCAGTTTTACGTTATAGGTCTCTAAAATTTTGTGTAAAAAAATGGGTCCGTCACATTTCAAAGATTCATTAGAGATTCTTTAAAAATATTTCAGTGATATTTGTAGCCTAAATGAACCAAAAAATGGGCTGCGGAAAAAAAATTAATATAGTAGTAGTAGTATCGAGTTTTATTTGCATAACTTTTTCGCAAAGCTTTTTACAAAACATGACAACTTCACATACATACTTTTCACTTATTATCTACTCCCTACATTCCTACATTCCGCATTATTTTCACATTCTCCCTTTCTTCAAAAGATAAATATATATATTGGTTGCATTCCAATGATCCAAACTTCAAGACCACATGAAATAACTTTTTATACAAGTTACGAAATTACGACGTAGAAAATAATTCAAATCTTATTAAATTGCTTCTTCATGCTTGCCAGGGTGAAATAGATCAAATTAATCGATTATTGGTATTCCATTATCATGGTATTGAAGTTTGCATCGTTGGAACCCAACGAAAATTCTGTTTTACATTTTATTTTCGATATTTTCATTATTATAGGCAATCTCTTTTTATAGATTTATCATGTAGATCGCTAAATAAATATCCAAACAAATGGTCGGAGGACTTTTGCAGGCGAAATCTGCCAAAAGAAATTAAATTCGTTGCAGTCCAACGATGCAAACTCCAGCATCGTTTCGTTATTTCGAATCGATTGTTTTTTGCGGTTCACCAGGATTTCTGGGGTGGGGGTATTTCGCCTCCGTAACTGCCTGCCCGACTATTCCTCGTCCGTCTCCATCCAAAGACATACTCGTCGATACTCGATAATAATTTCCCATCGCGAGAGATCTCCCGCACACAGCGACACTTGTGCGCGGAAAGAGGAAGCGCGAGATCGTAAAGCGTATGAATGAATTTTCTTCTTCTTTTCCATCATCCAGAAATCAATGGCGGCCCAGCAGCAGAGACAGACGGTCTCTTCATCGGGTATCTACAATCACGAGAAGCACATGGCATCATCCTCCCAATCCAGCATAACGATAGCCTCGAAGGGCGTGACGTCGAAGTCATCGATGATAACGGCCGCGACGGCGGTGAATCAGTTGATGAACGGGATGCGTCCGGAGGACGAGCTTCTGTCGTTGCCCCTCGACGATTTGGATCTTTTGTGCTCGAACTCGAATCCCCAGGACGTTGACACGGCGATCGCCAAGTACTCGGGTTTCCTCAATAACTTCGTCGAGCGTTTGAAATGCAACGATTCGAGCAAAAGTGCGAAAGCGCCGTTGTTGCTGAATCGCGTGAACGAGATAATACGAAAAGCATGGGCGGTACCAACCCACGGTCACGAGCTCGGCTACACCCTGTGCAACACCCTAAGAACAAGGGGCGGCCTGGATCTTCTGATGACGAATTGCGTCGCGAGCGATCACGAGCTTCAATTCTCGTCGGCGCGTCTTCTCGAGCAATGCCTTACGACCGAGAATCGTGCACACGTGGTGGAAAACGGCCTCGAGAAAGTCGTGAACGTTGCTTGCGTGTGTACGAAGAACGCGAATTCGGTTGATCACGCGAGAGTGGGCACGGGCATACTCGAGCATTTGTTCAAGCACAGCGAGGGTACGTGCAGCGACGTTATCAGGCTCGGGGGTTTGGACGCGGTGCTCTTCGAGTGTCGTAAAAACGACGTGGAAACGTTGCGTCATTGTGCCGGTGCACTGGCGAATCTATCGTTGTACGGTGGTGCCGAGAATCAGGAAGCCATGATCAAGAGAAAAGTGCCCGTTTGGCTGTTCCCGTTGGCCTTCCACAACGACGACAATATCAAGTATTACGCTTGTCTCGCGATCGCCGTCCTCGTCGCAAACAAGGAAATCGAAGCTGCGGTCCTCGAGTCCGGCACGTTGAACCTCGTCGAGCCTTTCGTCACTTCCCACAATCCTTACGAATTCGCCAAATCCAATCTCGCTCATGCACACGGACAGAGCAAAAATTGGCTCGAACGGCTCGTGCCGGTTTTGAGCTCGAAACGCGAGGAGGCGAGGAACCTGGCGGCTTTTCACTTTTGCATGGAAGCCGGCATCAAGAAACAGCAGGGCAACACGGAAATATTTCGCGACATCGGGGCGATCGAGCCACTGAAGAAAGTCGCCAGTTGCCCGAACGCCGTTGCCTCGAAATATGCCGTACAAGCGCTCAGACTCATCGGCGAAGAGATACCGCACAAGCTCAGCCAACAGGTGCCACTATGGTCGACCGAAGACGTTCGCGAATGGGTCAAGCAAATTGGATTCGCCGAGTACGCCACGAATTTCGTCGAGTCACGCGTCGACGGTGATCTACTGTTGCAACTCACCGAGGAAAACCTCCGCGAGGACATTGGCCTGACGAACGGCATCAGACGACGACGCTTCACCCGGGAACTGCAAAATCTCAAGAAAATGGCCGATTACAGCAGTCGCGATATCGGCAATTTGAACAGCTTTTTGCAACAGATCGGCGCTGAATTTTCCATTTATACTTACGGTATGCTCAACGCCGGCGTCGACAAGGACTACATCAGAAACATCTCCGAGGACCAATTGCTGACGGAGTGCAACATCACCAACAGCATTCACAGGCTGAGAATCCTCGATGCAATCAAGAACGGACAATCGAACTCTTTCAGCCCGTGCGGCCCGGACGAGTCACCCGACAAATCACTCGACGTTTTCGTCAGCTATCGACGATCGAACGGCTCACAGTTGGCCAGTCTACTCAAGGTCCATCTACAGCTGCGCGGCTTTTCCGTATTCATCGACGTCGAACGACTCGAGGCCGGCAAATTCGACAATAATCTTCTCCAGAGCATCAGACAGGCCAAACACTTCTTACTCGTACTCACGCCGAAAGCACTCGAACGATGCACGCAGGACGTCGAGGGCAAAGACTGGGTTCACCGAGTGAGTTCTGCCGGGTTACGAGCACTTTTTTATGCTTGGCTTTTGAGGCTCGGTCTCGCGAATACACATGAGGCATTCCACGTCACTTCAGCCAGGAAAAAAAATCCACTAATAATTTGGAAAAATCGAGTTACTTTATTGGAAAATGTGCACCGAGGGTCGAAATTTTTCGAAAATTCCTGACGTTTTTTCTCGTTGATTAGCATTTTTTAACATTTTTCCATTCAAACGGCTGTATCTTTGGCAGGATTTGACGTATTTACATTCGTAAAAAACGAAAATGTGCGTCTTTTGCTAGCCTCCCGGAAAAAGATTAATTTAGATTTTATCGAGCAAGTCGAACGTCCGTTTCAGGGCAAAATATGCAAAAATATTTTTTTTCTCACGGAACGGCACTCGTTATTTTATTTTTTTCAACTTCCCCGAATTGTGAATACGAGAAGGGGATTTTTGGTATTTTTTATATTGTGGGCTTCCTAAACACCGTGAAAACTAACGACCAATCGGCGATGCCAGGTCCAAGTCCCAAACCGTCTATGCTATCGGATAATGCAAAAAAAAAAATCGGTTTTGAAAATTTTACACCGTGACGATCCCTTAAGATTCCCCGTGAATCTTTGCAATTGTTCAATGGTGGATTGGTGGACTAATCGTTGTTCCCGTTCCATCAGGAGATCGTTGCGGCGTTGCAGTCCCAGTGCAACATTATTCCGATAATCGACAACTTCCAATGGCCCGAACCCGAGGAATTGCCCGAGGACATGAGGTCCGTTTGTCACTTCAACGGTGTTCGATGGATTCACGACTATCAGGACGCCTGCGTAGACAAATTAGAAAGGTCGGTTGATGATTCTCCCCTTGTGCCTTGGCCTCGATCACTTTGCGTTGGTAGTGGCGAATAATTGTATCCATCAATCGCCAACTGTACAGGTTTATGCGAGGGGAAATACCCGTGCGTTCGGAACTATCGAGCGGTATACCACGTGGAATCGGGTCGAAGGACGTGACGACACCCAGCACACCGGGAAGCACGAATATGCGGCAACCGCCGAATTATCAAAGAATGCACAGCAACGAGAGCCGAGGAAGCGACAAAGACTCTACGAATGGTAGAGATTGACTAGAGGGCCCGCCCACAGCCATACCCAGCAGGTACAACCACTTTTTTTTTACACGCGATTTTTTTCTCTTAACGCACTTTTACTGCACTCGCAATCGCGAGACCTCGGAATTAACTGAATCGGCTGTAACAATTTTATTCCCGGCAGCGAGGATTGTGCGGAATAAAAACTGTAGATAGGGAAAGAAAAGCAAACTGAGAGACCGGAAAGATCGATAAAGAACACGATCAGAACTCGGAATCGAATAGGTCAGTCAACGATAAACGCATTGGTTTCGTCGTCGATGTTGTCTCATTGTCGTCACTCACTTGTTTTGTTTATGTTCAACGTTTTTCGGGTCGGTACATTCATCAATTGTGTGACTCGTCGCCTGTGCCCCCCCCCCCATACCATCGTCGAAGTCTTGTGTTTTTTTCTCGGAGCTGTCCTTGATGGATGCGATTGAAGTTTGCGTCATTTCAGTGCAATGAAAATGATTTTTTTTGCTTCCCCAAAATTGTTGGTCATTCTTTGGATAAGTGATTTTTCCGAAAAGCAAATTTCCCAAACAAACGCAAAACAAACTCATTTTTCGGAAAAGTCACTTATCCAAAGGATTATCAACTATTTTCATTGGGTTTAAGCCAAACGGACAAACCCAAAGAAACTCATTTTTCGGAAAAGTCACGTATCTAAAGAATTATCAACAATTTTCATTGGGTTTAATCCAAACAAACAAACCCAAACAAACTCATTTTTGGGAAAAGTAACTTATCTAAAGAATCCTCAACAATTTTCATTGGGTTCAATCCAAACCAACTCATTTTTCGGAAAAACACTTATCTAAAGAATTATCAACAATTTTCATTGGATTCAATTCAAACATACAAACCCAAACAAACTCATTTTTCGGAAAAGTCACTTATCTAAAGAATTATCAACAATTTTCACTGGGATCAATCCCAACAAACTCATTTTTCGGTAAAGTCGCTTATTTAAAGAATTAGCAACAATTTTGGGAAAGCAAAAAAAACAACCCAAAGTCATTTTTCGAAAAAGTTACTTATCTAAAGAATTACCAGCAATTTTGGGGAAGCAAAAAAATCATTTTCATTGCACTCCAATGATGCAACGTTGATGCAAATGAGTTTGTTTGGGTTCAACCCAAGCAAACTCATTTTTCGGAAAAAATACTTATCTGAAGAATTATAAAAATTGTTTTGGCAATTTTTAGCTATGAAAATCGCCGAACTGTTTTTGAAGATGCTTCTTTGGAGATCTTCATTCGAAATCTGCACAAAAATGTTCGGTATTATAATAAAAGCAAGGAAAGAAAAATATAAAAAAGAATATCCGTTGTTTTTCAACGATGCAAACTCCAACATCATCTCGATGGTGTGCAAGAGCAAGTTCACAATCGATGGTTAAAAAAAACTGTATTCCTTTTCCTGCACAAATGGCGTAGAAAAACATCGGCCTCGTAAAATATCTGTTGGGAACAACTGAACAATGTTTAATTCAGCGGTTGAAGAATTAGGCTACGGTTTGCAAAAAAATGTCAATACCTGATCTACTGGTTTTGCACTGTATTGAAGTACGTTATCGAAAGCAAAAAACAATTACAATAATGAAGACATTGCCGTCAGAGAGCGCACGCTGCTTCGCCTTGTTCGGTGCTGCGAATTGTCCACCCCACAATTTTTGTTCGTATCGTCTAAAACCAAAATGCAATATTTTTTTAATTACATTTACCGTTATACATAAACCACTGAGGCATTTTTTTTAAAACGTCGCATAGTAACAGAGTGAAGAAAAAAAATCAGCAAAAATCGGCACTTTTTTGACTCTCTTGTCACACAAATTTTCCGAAATTAGAAGAGGAGTTTGCATTCTTTCGTCTAAAAGCAAATTTAATTTTTGAACAAGCTTTTTTTCCACATAATACAAAAACGAGTTATGAGGCACACCGTTCGGACGTCTGAAAAAAGGACCAGCAGCACGGCGCCCTCTCGCGTCGATGGTTCCTCAATTGTCATAACTGTTTTCTACTTTTTGCAAAATACCTCAATACAGTGCAAATGTGCAAATTGATTGGATATGCAGTTCTTTTGACGAACCGCATCTGAAAATCAGCTACTCTTTCGAGCCGTCACCATACTCTATGAATGTTTAAATATGCGATAACTTTAGCCTTTTGTTGTAGCTAGTTCTTAAGGAGTAACTGTAATGCTTGCTGAAGAACCCAAGAGTTTTTCTTATTTCCTATGAAGCATTTCCCGTTAAACTCTATGTTGAAGTTTGAATCGTCGGAATGCAATGAAAATTCTTCATTTTGAATACTATCTAAACTCTTTTTCGGCAGGTTAGATTATAGATGCCTGATAACGATCTTCAAAAATATTTCAACGAACTTTGTAGTTTAAATGTGCCTAAAAAATTGGGCTGTAGGAAATAAGAAAAATTTCGTTGTATTCCAGCGATGCAAACTTCAATCCCATCGTTAAACGTCCCGACGGACAACCTTCAAAATAGTCTCGATCTTCGGGCAATCCGAATAGGGTATTTCACTCCATGTAAGAAAAATACTAAAAATGTATAAATAAGGTATTTTTCGCAATTAGCAATCGAATAATGTTGGTTTCAATTTATAAAAACACAAAATAAATGTTATAATTCATTTTTTAGAAAAAAAACTTTTTCTATCTGTTCAACGAACGTGCAAAACGGTAGCCGCCATAATGGATTCCGACGTGACGTCATTGACATAGTAAACAAAGAAAGCGGTAGACGGTATTAATGTCTAACCTGTGAAAAAAAACGTCAACATTTATATATTCGCGTTTGTCATAGTTGAATGCAAATTTTCAAATCGTTATCTGTACTTAAAAAAAGAACAAATGGTTTTTATTTTGGACTATGACTTTGGATCTCTTCTCGCAAGTTTTAACCAAGTCTTCCTCACATTTATATCAATTCGCATTTTAATCCACAACTTTCCCGGTGTTTTTGCACTAGTATTCTCACATTTAGGAACAACACACCAATGACAGGGATTTTAACTCACTTCTGACCAAAAAAATTTACGTATTCAAAATCGGTGCAGCGTTGATGTTTACTATGCAAGTGACTGCATAAACCGAAGCAGCAAAAAAAGCGGCGGCTAGCGTTTTCGCGCGGAAAGTTCAAATGTAAAATTGAAATGCATTTTTATGGCACATGTCGATTTAAGGGGCCAGTCCACTTTGGAGCCACGAAAAAGGCTATTTTCGGGATTTTTTTTTTAGGGTTTTATAAAAGATATAAAACTTGATAAATAAAGTCTTGAAATACATTTTTTTTAAATTTAATTCATTTTTAAGGATTTTTAAGTACAAAAACTATAGTTTAACGTAACGCCTTAAAGATAGGTGGGCTAGGTAGCTCGATCACAACTCGGCAACGGCTTGTCTGAAACAAACAAATCAAAGTCCATTAGATTCAGTATGACACCAGCTACAAATTGACCCTCGGATATAAAGTTTTATCAAAAAATAAAAAAATGGTAGATGGAGAAACGAAAAAAGTATTTAAAAAAACCCGTTTTTTCGCAGTTTTCGCAAAAAAAGAGTAAAAATCAAAATTTTAAAACCATCGAGGCTCATCTTGTTGCGAATTATGTTTACAATGTGTGGTTCAAATTTCAAGAGAATCGTTTTATGAGTTTTAGAGATACGATGCAGCTAGATTTTGAAAACTTTGTTTCGAGAAAAACGCATTTGAAGTTTATACTATGAAAAAATCTTACCTAAACTCAATCCGCAATACCTGCACCATACAAAATCCCTTCTGATTGCTCATCATCGTCGATTTCTTCAAGTCTTGCTTGCTTTCGATTTTTTGAAATTTTCAAAGTGGACTGGCCCCTCAAGGCCTTAGGCCACAGTAACGGGTGTAAAATCATGTGCGAATTTAACAATTTTTTTCGCACGGAAAACTGATTGACTCATAAAATTAATTACACATCTATTTAGTATGAATATCAAGCTGTTAGAAAATATATGTATATATTTCTTTCTTCGATGTAGGAATGGCCGACTACTAATATTTTCTTTTATCTTTTTTTTCGGCGCTCCACGGCGTGACATTTAGCATCCACAATTTTTTACCTCGAACAAAAAACAAAAATTCTCGTCAATTTACATTATAATACCTAGAGAAGTACGTACGGAATTTAAAAAATATTGTTTTATTCAAAAGTTCTAGGTATTCGAACTTAAGAAATGAATTTTCAGTGAAAAATTTCGTAATAACTGCTCGTAAACTGCTCATAAAATGAAAAGTTTTCGATTAATCAGAAATTCCGTACGTACTTCTCTGCGAAATGCAATTAGGAACATAACTGTTAAATTTGGAGTAAAGCGAGTGAAAATTGTTGAAGTTATTTGTCACGCCAATTGGAAAAAAGCTGTTTCGAGTAGTCGGCCATTTTGTACATCGAAAAACAATATATATTTTTTCTAACAGCTTGATATTCATACTAAATAGATGTGTAATTAATTTCATGAGTGAATCACTTTTCCATACGAATTTTTTTTTTAATTGGCACATGATTTTATACCCCTTACTGTGGCCTAAGGCCTTAATTAAATAGAAATAAAAATTCCAGTAGTTTGTTACCACCAAAGTATCGAATGGAAACACCTTTCAAAAAGCGTGTAATACCCTATTCGATTGTCGTCCGTGGCTTTTTTCCATCCCAAGCTCCGTTCAGCATGGAAATCGTCAAATTACTGCACAAAGTGGCGCTCGTCGTAAATAATCATAGTTTCGTTGCTAGATGAATGGAGCATGGCATCTCGTCGTTACCGTGATAACCAAAGTGTCTTTTCCTTTGCGTCCATAACTGACGTTCGGCCCGTTGATCTGTTTTTCCAGGCTTCGTAAATCATCGAGTCCGTCCCATTGGCTGATGAGCATGCCACCAACGTCCCCGCGTCTAAAATTCATTCACACACATCCGGGAAGAAGTCCGATACCCCGTCGTCCGCCGCGTCACCCGTCCTCGCCCACGGCGCGCTCGCGATCCCTCGAGTTGCTCGATCAAACGGAGATCAAGAGCGGAGAGGAGCCGCTCGCGAACGAGCCCGAGCCACTGCCACGTCCGAGGTCGCGAAGTCTCGACGGACTTCTCGACGACGACGGCCTCGTCGTTGACGCGGCCACGGAGAACGAGGCGACGAGAAAGCGCACCCGGAGCTTGAACTCCGCGACCGTGGAGGACAATCCCAAAGCGGTTGCCGAGAGCGACGAAGAAACTTTGGACGAGGACGCGAATCCGATGCCGGTGCCGAGACTGAGAACCAAAATAACTTCCGGCAAAATGGAATTCAACGAGGCAGCTGGGGCCACGACGAGGCGTGAAAATTCGAGAATTTCATCGTCGTCCGAAGAATGCACGGAGAAGAAGTCGCGCCGCGACGAATGTCCGACTCGTTCGAGCGCGGAACAACGCGTTGGTGAACTAGACAGAACGGATAAATGTGATAGGGACGTGACGAATTCGCGACTTGACGAGAGCGACGAAACGACGACTCGTCGCTCGTCGCCTACGAGGAACGAGAAGAAGCCTTCCGCGTTACTACTCAAGGCCAAGAGCTGTGGTGCGGGATTAGATAGCAACGATATTTATTCGTCAAACGAATACGGCGGTCACGGCGATGCGTGCAAAGATGCGCATTCGCAACAGCAACAGAGGGGCTCCTTGCTATCGTTGCACGCAACGTGCGCCGCCGATCCGAAGAGAAAGCGAAATTTCATGAACAAATGCGTGAACAAGGTCAGATCGTTGATCAAAAAGTAATTGCCCTCGTGCGCTAGAAAACACGGAAAAAGTGATATAGACTTATTATTATTAAATTTTCTACACGAAGCGCTGAGTATGAGTGCTTTAGCGTCCCGGGCGCGAAGACATAATCCCTTTGCTCTCCGCCGTCACTCGAGTCCCCTCCACGCTTAAGAGCTTAGGCCACTCTAGAGACCGAAAAAATAGACTTCTGGAGATTTTTTTTTTCTTCAGATAAACTACAAAATAAATCGACATTACAAAGAAAGGTGTTTATCATACATGACAGTGACTGTATACGATAATTTTTTTGAAACGATTCATTTCGAAATGGCGGCTGTGCAGCGTTTATCTCAAAACTGCATTTTTTAAGTTGGTCGGAAACATAACTCGGACAATTTTCAACCGAGTCACTTGAAATGTTGAATATATCTTGAAAAATACATTGTCTATGGGAGTACGTAGGATTTTTTTTATAGTGCATAGTTCATTTGTTAGGCGACGATTTTTTCACTTTCCAAAAATTTGCCTAAAAAATCGTCAGATAATTGTTAATAACAAATGAAGTATGCAATATAAAAAAAAAACCTACGTACTTCCATAGACAAAGTATTTTTCGAGATATATGTTTAACATTTCAAGTGAATCGGTTGAAAATTGTCTGAGTTTTGTTTCCGGCGGACTTAAAAAATGCAGATTTGAGATAAACGCTGCACAGACGCCATTTTGAAATTAATCGCTTAAAAAAATTATCGTATACAGTCACTGATATGTATGATAAATACCCTTTTTTGTAATCCCCCTTTTTTATTGTAGTTTTTCTGATTAAAAAATCCCCAAAAAGCCTATTTTTTCGGCCTCTAGAGTGACCTAATGCCTTAACGATATCGAACTTTGCATCGTTGGAACTCAACGAAAGTTCAGTAGCCCGATCTTCTTTTTTGCCAAATTTGGGCTGCGAAAAACACTTGAATGTTTTTTTTCGATTCCTCATAAGAAATCTCACGCCCAAATATTTGCTGGATAAGATTTTGGATGATGAAATTGAAGATGTCAATGGTTTGTTCAAATGTTCGTTGCATTTCAACGATGCAAAATTCAACATCACGCCGAATATCGCGTCTCTTGAGAAACGTTGCGGCGGCTCGACTGACGCGGGTGAACGCCTCTACGATAATTGTTAATTATTATGTATACAATGTAGCATTATTCGATGATCGGGGATCTGAGAATCTTTTACGAATGTACAACGACTGGCAGCATTGAGAGGATGACAAATTTGTGTGCCTAAGCTAAACGAATGTGTCTTGTTCGTAGGTATTGTTTTTTTTTTAATATCGACAATTTAAGAAGCAGATAGGCAGCTTTCACAGATGCTTTTTATATTTCCATACAGAAAATGTATTATACTATTCTTATATAGTTAGGGCAATGTCGTACTGGTTATTCTTTCTGGCGTCTATTCCCTCTAGGTTGATCATTTCAAACGCAAACTATACATACGTTGTTATTTTATTATTACTATGAGTTTCGACCTTGTCGCAGCTATTGACCGTCAAATTTCCGCTGCGGTGTCAATATTTTGTACACTGCCTAGTTATTTAAAATTGTTTCATCGATTGCGTTCGATGGACATTTTAAATTGTATTTTAGACATGCGTTAGTCACAATTGGACGATTTTTATTTGACCGTATTAGACAAGATTCTTTGGAAGAAATGGGATGTTATATTCGTCACGATGTTGATACCGTTATATATAGATTTATATAAATAAATATATATATATATATATATATATATATATATAAAATACACTATTTAAGAACCATTATCCATATTTTACCAAAGGTTCACCACAGTGGAGAATGAGTTTTTGTTAAAATCAATATTTCTCTTTTAATGTCTCTCGGTTAAGATTTTTTTAGGAACAAACGAAAATAAAAAAAATCATGCAATGCCACCGCATTAACACGAGGTTTTTTTTTTGTATAAATGTATCCCACACTTCCACATCTGCTATTTATTTTTCGTACCCCTAGGAAAAACTTCGGATAAGAAACAAATGAGATGTTGGTCCTTGTTCCGATTTAAATGAAAACGAAAGTGGTCCGGCAGTGATAATGTATTTTATAATAAAATGGCGAAACATAGATATATTGACAAAATTTGTTATCTTCCCTTACATCAATACACATTCGTCAAAGTCAGATAAAAAAATAACCTAATTACAAAAATAGTATTAACAAAGAGTAACTTGAATTATTACTAAATTAACTTCAGGCACGGTGTGATATTTGTCGATTGTCGAACGTTTTTTTTTTTAAGCTCTACTCGATGCGCTTGACTTTTCTTTCGTAAATAACGTACTATTTTTGTCGTCGAAGCACAGCTTGCAGGCGAAAAATTGAACGGAACATTTCAACGTCAGGTTTGACGATAATGTTCAAGATTTCATTAATTTCTATCGAATCAATTGAAACGCTGTTGTCTACGTATCTTATCTGTTGATGACGTCGTCCCGTCCCCTCAGACGCCTCATGAGTATCATGTCGTTGCGCATCAGCGTCACGCGCTTGGCGTGGAACGCCAATAAAACGGCGTCCTCGAAAAATTGTGTGAGGTACATTTCGGCGGATTCTTGGAGCGCTTCCAGCGCCGAAGCTTGTATTCTGGTTAAAAGAAAGTATCCAACATTTATCTGTTTGTTGAAGCGAAAAAAGGGTCAGGTGAATTAAGGGGAGATATACACCTAGATGGTGACGAAAAAATCGATTTAGAAGCTATGAACATTCCGTCGACCGTAGAAGACCTACACTATGGGCCTGGTATCGATGATCACATGTAAGTTGACAAATTTCATGATTTATTCATTCCCAAATTTTCAAACGCGTTTTTCTCAAAACCACGTTTTTCAAATCGGTACCCAAAATTTCTCGAAAACCAATGAACCGATTGCCTTGAGGTTTTTCGTGGTTATTCTATACACCATTATCTAGTACTTGTCATGGGATTTTTTTTTCGTTACTTAGTTTTCGTTTTGTAGGCAAAATAATAACTAATTTTCGGCCGAAAAATCACTATTTATGTTCAAACGTCCGCCATTTTGTCATAAATCGATATTTTCAAAATCGGCTATGACAAGTACTAGATTATAGTATCTAATTTTATAATCGTTTTGGTTTTTTTTTCAGATGATTTTTGAAGAAACCCCAGTGGGTACCGTATACGCAAATTTTTTTACAACGCTGCAAGTATCATACAATATCCTTGTATATTTTTGATATTTTTAAATAAAGAAAATTAAACATATTTTTGAATGTGTATACTTTTAGATAATTAAAACCCCAATCCGAAATTTCCAATAGTTTTCCATGAAAAATTCACAAAAATGACCTGTTTCCGGCTCCTAGGTGTATATCTCCCCTTAAAAAGAAAACGTATGCATTCGAACTAGTTTTTAAAGACGGAGTTTTTTTTTCGCATGGAGAGAGCGATTTAAGACGGGAGCCTGAATTAGAAGGTTCAAAAAAGCGTCTTTTTGGGATTTTTTTAAGGGGAAACAACAAGTAACCCCAGTAAACATGAGGTTATCTTTTCATGTATATTTGAAATGTGTCAAAAAAATGTTTCAACACGAAACAATAAATGACTGCAGATTTATGAGCCTATTCCATGTGCGTCTTGCCACTGCAGTCCACTGCAGTCCCAATCGGCGGGAAATGTGCAGCTCGTAACTCTTGACTGAACCGAGTCATCCAATAAAAGGTAAATATTTACAAATAGCGCTCCAGCTAGAAAAGGGGTTGAGAAATTTTGTACCGAGTCGATGTATTTCAGGGCACTTTGTTTATAATATTTCAGTCGAGGGAACCCAAACAAACGAATTTCTTATAGTTATTAACAATAATTATGTCACTTTTTCTCGCAAAATCGAAAAAAATGCAAATTTTTTTTTGTTTCATTGAAACACGGTAACAAACAAAGCTCGGTCAAGTCTTAGCCAATATTATCTATTTTAAGAAAAAAAAACTTTTTTTTGGATCGACCGGGTGGCCAAAATCAAGTACACCGTTAAGCTCCTTAAGTTTAAAGGCCCTTTACGAGATTGATTATAACTTCTTCAATTATTAATATTTTTAATGAAATTTGGTACACGACTTTGTTGATGTACATACAAATAAAGGTCCAAACGATTTTTCAAACGTCTTGTTCCGTAAAAATTAATTTTTTCAAATAACCCTGTTTTTCGGGTGGTCGGAGTCGCCTGACAATTAAATAAGATTTATGAACTATATTAAGGCTTGCGAAAACTATATATTAAGGATATCGAAAAATCCGATTTTTCTTTTTTTTCTCTTTGAACGATAGAATTATATATGTAGAATATTTCCCCAAAGTTTCAAAGCAAAACTCGAAAAACTTCAAGCGCTACAGCCCGTCAACGCTGTGCCTCTCCGCTCGGATTCGGAGCGGGCGTGAACTTCAAACGCGTTTTTCTCAAAACTGCATGATCGAAATTGGCGTCTAGGATAACTAAAAAACTATTAAGCCGATTGAGTTGAAACTTGGTAGAAATATTGATAATATTGGTACCTTCTACTTGACGAAAATTGTTTTTGAAAAATTGGAAAAAAACTACTTTTTTAATCCACATTTTATAGAAATATTGCGTGAAATGTTGATTTTTTGTTGTCAATCCGTGCCATTGTCTCAAATTTGCGTTTTCTTCATTTTAATTACCGGCACAGAAACTATACATGTTCTAACTGAAAAAATGTTTGAACTTTTTTGCAAATCAAAGTCTAGAGTGCACGCCGATTCGCAACTCCCGCGGCGACCTTGCTGTGACACTCTGCCACGGCTCCGCCATTTCGATGATGAATTAATTTTTTAAAATTGTTTTTTATACTTAAATATACTATTAAAGTATACCTGAAGTTTGATGATTGTGGAATAATTATTTCTTAGATTAAAAAATCCCTCAATATTGCTTATTGTTTTCCTGTCTAAATCTATGTCCTGCCGTAAAAGTTGACAATCTTTTCCTTCGAAACAAATGTTGTTTTGAAGGAAAATAGCTCCTGTCCAAAGCAATTTTTTTGCATATGCCCTCCGTGTTTACATTTCTCCAAATTCCAATTTTTCTAAAGTAAAAAAAATGCGAGTGTGCGTCATTTCTTCAACAAACATAGAATTTTCTCATAGATGGTTAATTTTTTTTGGAAAAATAATGCATTAGGCTCTGGAGAATTCCCTGAAGCAGAGCTTGATGATTTCCTTTTGTCCAAAATATTATTCATCTCTGAAGTATTGCTGTTCAAAAATTTCAGCTATCTCTCCTCCACTCATATGTCACGTACATCTTCTACTTCGCCTTAAGGTCAATCCTGAAAGTTGGAAAAACTCTGGACCGAAGGACTTCCGGAAGAAAGATTATTTGAAACGGAGTGCAAGTGTGCACCGTTATATATTGAAAATAATGTTAAAGTTCTTTGCGTTTATTTTGGTGAACATTGTAAGAAAGCAACTGTGAATTTGCAATTATTTTAAGTAGGTCAAACAAAAATCAAATTTCAGTGTAGCGTGATCTGGCTACATACCCTCAATAAATTTACTCGATAAATCAACATAAAAAATCCTATGGATTTTTAAATATCCTATAGGATTTTGATCCTCCATTCCTCAATATATAAAATGCACAAAGCGGCATTGCCTTTAATTTCAGGTATTCCTTTTCTCGGAGGCCCGTATTTGTTAGGGGCATACGCAGGGACCTCCTGAATCATTGGTAAATTACAGTGGCGCTTAATAAAAATAAACCACAATCAATTATTATACCCAACGATAATCTGAAATAAAAAATTTCGCGCAAATGTAGCAGAGTTAGCCATTTTTAAATTTTCTCTAAAAAGTCGCGACGATGAAAACTCTCGTGCTAGTCACATTTTTCGAAGTTTTATGATTAATATCCTCTTCAAACATGAGGGTGACCCCCTGTTTTATTGTCGTTACGCAATCTTTAGATTTTTTGCAGTCATTAAGCAGTTTATACCTGACACCTAGATTTATTTAGTGTAATGATTAGATGAAAATATGGCCAGCGTGTCATCTCCATGAAGTGCCGTATAAATGAGACGACTTTTAGAGTCGTCATTTTTCGTTAAACGTTCGGTCACTTGGCTTGAAATTTGACCAGTGTACTTGGGATGTATTTTTACTTGATTGTAGACGAAAATCAGTTAATTGTCAAATATCAGACTTCGTGAAATGAATACCTTAAGAAGAGTAAGAGTCTTACCGTGATATGTCTTCCCTGGGAAAAAGATCCAAAACTATTTCTCGGACTAGTCTGGAGAACGGTAACTTGGGTATGAGCAGTTTTGTCGTCCTCCTTAGATATTTGATTTCTTGGAGAGCCCTCATCTGCCTTTTCGCTCTGCCTCTGTTCACTACCACTTCGGTCTGGAAAATTCGTGCACCTTGTTAGAGTATTGTTTTTTTTTTTTAATTTCCTGAGTTTCAACGTACACCCTTTCCTACCAACCCCCGACCCGCGCTTCGCTAATCCAATCTAACTTCCGTTGCATCCACAGCCCTCTTAACCCTGCAGGGTTGCACTCTAATGCCGCTACTTCCATGGCCGTACTGGGACGAAAAATTCGACGCTCAGTTTTCAACGTGTTGAATCGTTTAAGGCATCTGGCCACCATGTAATTTTTTTTTAATAAACCCTGAACTGTTAAGAACAATTTAAGCCATGGTACGTATTGAAAAACGCAAAATTGACCAAGTTATAGTTATTTTTCGGCAGGAAGGTTGAGCCGCTGCGGACGGTCGACCGGCGGTTCGATCCGTGTTTATAACTCGCACGGTTTAGCTCACGCAGCTGTCCTGCTTTATCTCGAAACTACAGTTTTTGAACTGGTACTATCGAAATATCGTAAACTATCGGTCCGATCGCTTTCAAATTTTTGCACAATACTTTTAGATACATTATCTAAAATGTCACGTAGAATTTTTGCAGTAAGTTGATTAGTTTTTGTTTAATTTTTTTTTTTTGCTCGAAAAATTTCGGTGAAAAATACAAATTCTTTTCTTCGGCTCACCATAATTTTTTTAATGGTCGAAAAAAAAACCGCTACGCTACATTGTAGCGACACTACTCACGAATGAGCTGATTTTTTTTCTTTCTGATGTGACATGACCGGGTAACAGCTGGGACAACGGCCGCGCGTATCGTGCGAATTTTGAACGGAAATTTATTAATGTTATTCTTAAAGCCCTTTCTGACGTAGTGTAAAAAAATAAAAATATTCCGGCCCATACTTTCGAGTTTATTATTTTTTTAAAAATATATCCATTTTTCTAGCGGACGTGGTCAGACGCTTTGAAAAAAATCTTACAAATTCTCTCGAATCCCTCTGGAATGTGGTATCACGATTGTTCATGTGCAAAAGTTATTTATATTGCTATAAATTGAAAATAATCGCCAGGAATTTCAAAGTGAAAGTTCCCTCGTCCCGAAATTGTTCCAGCGCGATTGCGCAGGCTTACGCTACACGATACATCATTTGCGGAGGGTATTCTCCGGTGCACAGACTTTAACTCGAGTATCTACACCAAGGTCTCCGAAGTATCGACCTTCCGCTCACTGGTTGAAGCACCAGCCAGTGCACAGCTGAGCGGTCACCGCTCCGAGTGTCGGCCATGCACAACGCAGCTTAACGCGAAGGGACGGCGGAGCCGCCGCCGAGACACCAATCCACCGGTGTCGGTGAGTATTTGTTTTGCAAAGTTGCAAGAGCATCGGGCCGGTAAAAAGTTGACGATTAATTCTTTACCCTGCTAGACCTTCCGGCAGCGTCCGTCGATTTTGCGGATGATCCCGAACGCGCCGATTGCGATCTGAAAAATAAATATCGGACGGTATAAAGGCACTGCGAAACCACGGGACTCGAATTTGCTTCGAACTTGGGCATAACCTACAAACCTCGCTGTTGACTTCCGCCGAACCATTTTGTACCGGCTTAAATTTACGTTCGGCAAATCTGTTGTACACAATTAAAACTTTTATCAAACACGAAATTGTTCGGTATTTGTTAATGTATCATTGATACGGGGGACGTGCTAACCTTCGAAGCTTCAAGCGCTCGCATGTTGCTGCTTGCCGCGACTTTGGAGTAAACATCAACACGCGCGGCGCGTATCCCCCGATCCCGCGCAAAATGTCGGATGAACGGCGCATGCGCTGTAGAAATTTTCAAAGCGACGGTTACTTGCTAGCACGGTCTTAAGGAGGTACACCAGCTTCAGCAAAATGGTGATAGATCAATAAAATTTGGTGAATATATTCTTTAGCATTATTCATGTAGATACAAATTTCTTCAGATTTTTTGGTTGTGCCGTTTTCTTACAAATAATTCACAAGCGTTTATTCTTATACCCGGAATATATACCTATATCTATAAAAACGCTATGCTTATACACGTGAACTTCAATGTTCAATTACTCGATAACGGCACAATGAAAAAATCTGAAAAAAATTGTATTGACATATATAATACTAAAGAATATATTCACCAAATTTTATCGATCGATCACCATTTTGAAATTTTACCATGGTTTAGCATGGCAACATTGTATGAAGCTGGTGTACCTCCTTAACATACAGGTCTGACAACAGCGGTAGTGGGGGTAGGCACCCTCAGCGGTTCTGTTTTTTATTCCGATTTCTGCCGCTTGGCGCGTGACGGCAAGGGGAAGCAGTGGTGCGATGAAGAGAGAAATAGCTCTTCTGTCCTTTTTCCTCCTGAACGCAACGCATGCGCCGTTTGCCCTAACTTAATTTACCGTACTGTCGTGTAAACTGCATAATATACGAAACCAATAAAAAAATATGTTGATTAAAATAAAGATGACTACTTTCATGTAAAAAAAACTGAAAACTTTTGGAATACATTAATTCATACCAGCACATATTACGACCATTTACATCCTTTTTTCTCCAATGTTCCACAATACATCGTTCTTCGAAATGTTTTTCGCACACGTACTGAGACTCTTTCAGTCCCGGAATAGCATCGACGCATTTTATGTATCGTTCGACGTTTCTGGGCACGTGAAACACGGAGCATTTGTGCTTACAATTTTTGTACCCCGTTTTACAATTGCGAACCGCGCCCCCTTAGCCGTTTCGCATTTTTGTCGCAAACACTACCGAAAAAAATCACACTTATGCGTAAAAACACGATAAAAAATGTATCACGGTAAATCGCGTAAACCTTCTGGCATATGGTCGCAAATAAAGGTTATTTCGACAATCGCGCCACAAAAACATACGTAAACACCTTGGGCCCATTCGCCGGTAAGAGGTAAGGGGGAAACTATTCCCCTTGCTAGTAGCGACGCGTAGCGGCGCCTAGTGAATCGAAAAGTGAAGCCGTTAAGTGTGCCCACCCCCACCACGAAAATTTAGCTTCGTTGCAAGACCTGTATGTAGACCGTGCTTGCTAGAAAGTAAACTTACCTTCCCTTTTTGGGACACTTTTAATGCAGAAATCTGCATTTGAAACAGGTCGCTAATGATCTTTCGATTGAGCTGTTCACCAATAGAAAAGAAGTGGCTTCTAAGCGTGCAAAAAGTTTACTAATTTGAAAAACAAAATTTTCACACTTGAACTGTTGCATTTTGTAAAGGAATAATCGAAAAATGTGACGGAAGATATCGTGTCGGTAATTGCTAAATAATAATCGCGAGAAAAGCGCGGTGAGTGCTCGGTCACACACGGAGTATTTACTCACACGCACGGTCTTATCCGCAGGCTTGAAACGACCCTACTTTTTAGCGGTGGGGGAAGGTACCCATAATCCTCGAGTTTTTAATACCTACTGTACCCTGTGGGATAGAAAGAGATAGACTATATTGGCAGACTGTATTCCGGCTTGTTTGCTTGCAGATCGCACGTTTATACAAACTATATTTACTGAATCAATCCAAATATATTAAAATACTACTACTTGCGATACTTTTACTTACGATTGCCACCATGACAAAGCCGTGTGCGATTTCAAATTGAAAAACGGGGTATTAATCCGTTAAGACGTTAGGCCACAATAACGGGTATACAATCATGTGCGAATTAAACAATTTTTTTTCGTATGAAAAAGTGATTCACTCATAAAATTAACTACACATCTATTTAGTATGAATATCAAGCTGTCAGAAAATATATATATTTTTTTTCTTTCGATGTACAAAATGGCCGACTACTAATATTTTCTTTTGTTATCTTTTTTCGGCGCTCCGCGGCGTGACATTTAGTATCCACAATTTTTTACCTAGAACAAAAAACAAAAATTCTCGTCAATCTACATTAAAATACCTAGAGAAATACGTACGGGATTTGAAAAATATCGTTTTATCCAAAAGTTGTAGGTATTTGAACTTAAGAAATGAATTTTCAGTGAAAAATTTCAGGGTCACTTGAGATAAAACAGCTTCCCGGTTTATTTGTATATATGAGGCTTATAATAATAAATTCATTGATAGAGTTAACGCATGGGCAACCTTATTTTTTCGGATCTTTCCATCTTGACTTTTTTTTATCGTGTAATGTCTTATACCACAGCACAGAAGCACATACGGTTATGATTTATTAAGGGGTTACATGGGTTTCGAAACCGTAAATAAGCATATTTCTCTAATAATATAATATACAAAATATTTTATTCAAAATGTTAAGCGCATAAAACAGCAACATTTCAACAACTTTTTTCAAATAATCATCAAAAAATTTGGGAAATTCAGCCGGTGGGACCTGGTTTCCGGAGACCCCAAAAAAATGTGTCCTCGTGGTGGTCAGGATAACTCATGATAGCTTTATCTGAAATTAAAAAACAATTTTTTTTCTGTTTGTCGATAAGTATAGCTCGTGATTGAACGAAGGATCTTTTTTTAATTGAAATTTGAATTTTTGGCAGAATTGTATGCAAAATAGTTCAATTTTTGGTACAATTTACACCACGTATAGCCTTGTAAAATTAGTAGTAATAAAAAAAAATCGGGTCCACCGACTTCAACAATCGTGTTTTAACAAAAATGCGATTACCTGCGTCGCTCCCGGTCGGCCTTTCCCAACGGGGGGAACATCCAAAAACTCTCTCTCTCCTAGATTTTTACTCCGATTGACTTAAAACTTTGGGAGAATATTCTAGACATATTGTACTATTAGATAATAAAATTTAAAAGAAGTGGATTTTTTTTAAATTTTCAAACCCATGTAACCCCTTAAAGCGCTTGCGCGGTGCGCGATATTATGCTAGCCTCCCCTGTAGGCCTATTCTGTAACTCGGTAGCTACAGTTTTCGCTATCGTTAGCTGGCGATAGCCAATCGCATGCACGATTACAGAAGAAAGGGAGCCTCTTATTAGCTGTCGCTAGGTGACGATAACGAAAGTTGTCGTTACGAGTTACAGTATAGGCCTACTGTAGTGAGATTTTGTAACTCGGTAGCATGCTCTTACATACAGGTCTTGCAACGAAGCTAAATTTTCGTGGTGGGGGTAGGCACGCTTATCGGCTTCACTTTTCGATTCATTAGGCGCCGCTACGCGTCGCTACTAGCAAGGGGAAGTAGTTTCCCCTTACCTCTTACCGGCGAATGGGCCCAAGGTGTTTACGTATGTTTTTGTGGCGCGATTGTCGAAATAACCTTTATTTGCGACCATATACCAGAAGGTTTACGCGATTTATCGTGATACATTTTTTATCGTGTTTTTACGCATAAGTGTGATTTTTTTTGGTAGTGTTTGCGAAAAAAATGCAAAATGGCTAAGGGTGCGCGGTTCGCAATTGTAAAACGAAGTACAAAAATTGTACGCAGAAATGCTCCGTGTTTCGCGTGCCCAGAAACGTCGAACGATACATAAAATGCCTCGATGCTATTCCGGGACTGAAAGAGTCTCAGTACGTGTGCGAAAAACATTTCGAAGAACGATGTATTGTGAGACATTGGAGAAAAAAAGGATGTAAATGGTCGTAATATGTGCTGGTATGAATTAATGTATTCAAAAAGTTTTCAGTTTTTTTTAGATGAGAGTAGTCATCTTTTTTTTAATCAACACATTTTTTTATTGGTTTCGTATATTATGCAGTTTACACGACAGTACGGTAAATTAAGTTAGGGCAAACGGCGCATGCGTTGCGTTCAGGAGGGAAAAGGACAGAAGAGCTATTTCTCTCTTCGTCGCACCACTACTTCCCCTTGTCGTCACGCACCAGGCGGCAGAAATGGGAATAAAAAACAGAACCGCTAAGGGTGCCTAGCCCCACCGCCGTTGTCAGGCCTGTATGTAAGACCGCGCTCGGTAGCGACAGTTTTCGTTAGCTAGCGACAGCCAATGGGATGCACGATCACAGAAGAAAGGGAGCCTCTTATTGACTGTCGCTAGCTAACGATAACGAAAACTATCGTTACCGGGTTACGGAATCGCGCTACTGCGCGCAGCGCAGCCCTTGCGGCCACAAGTGGAGATCATTTTTAGGGCGCATAGTGAACATCCCCCACCGCCGTCGTGTCAAGGCCTGTATGTAAGAGAGGGTAAATATTAGTACAGCGGCTGGAGCTCTTGGGCCCATTTAACCTAAAAACCGTGCTATACGTATACGGCGTAGGAGTGGCATCTAGCGGTGGGCAACGGCGTTACGTCGCCACAAATCAGCGGAGTTTTGCAACAAACGACGTTGAACTTTCTCGGCGTGCGTCATTAGGATGTAATAAAATGAACAAATAGTGTCAGTATCACTGACAAATTACGGTCATCATCTGGCGAGAAATAAATCTATTTAAAAGCCAGGAGAATGCAACGCGGCTCGTTTTTTTTCTTTCTTTTCTTAAGGGGGGATTGTCTTTTTTTTCGCAAAATTTACCGCTTTTTGGGAATTTTTTTGTGAAGAAAGTATACAACGGAAAACTTGTGAAACTTGGCATATAGTTTTATTGATCTGTTTACTACATACAAAAAATTTTTTAAACAATTTCATCAAAAAATCCGCCTCCCACCCCCCTCGACGCGCGATGGTCCTTTTTTGATGGTGTGCACGATTTCTCAAAAACTATTCAACCGATTGCCTTCAAATTTGTACAGAATGCTCAGCTGACATTCTTTTATCGTTTGATGAAGCAAAAAAGCAATACGTTTAATAGTTTTTTATTTATAACAAAAAATCGATCAATTTTTTTCGAAAAATCGATACTTCAAGTTCAAAACGTCACCAAATCGTCAATTTTTTTTTCCCCTTCATCGAACGATAGCTATATGTGTCTAAAGTAAAATGCTTTCTGGGTTTTTGTTGCAGGATGAACGTGAAGGCTGTAATCGTGCACACCATTAAAAAAGAACCATCCCGCGTCGAGGGGGGTGGGAGGCGGATTTTTTGATGAAATTGTTTAAAAAATTTTTTGTATGTAGTAAACAGATCAATAAAACTATATGCCAAGTTTCACAAGTTTTCCGTTGTATACTTTCTTCACAAAAAAATTCCCAAAAAGCGGTAAATTTTGCGAAAAAAAAAGACAATCCCCCCTTAAAGAAGTAATGCGGTCCATTTTTTTCGAGAGTTGTTTGAAATCAGCAGCGTTCAGGAGCATTCACTGTTACGCAATATATGCAAATACTAAAAATATTTTTGACAAAATGGGTATTAACATGAATTTGTTTGCATTAAATGTATCTGTCATTTTGTAAAATGAATAAAATCGCATTCTTTGAGAGTTTGACGCGTATTTCTAATTAAGATCAAGCTTTATAGGCTTACACCTAGCTGAAGTTTTTTAAAACAACGCCTTTTGGTTTTCCATGCATTCTCAAAATACAACATATCAAAAATATTCTCGGAAAATTTCAAGTCGATACGTTTAAAATTGAGGGATTTATGGACGCTTATAGGTGGGTTTCGTGAACCGGCAAAAAGCGAAATTTTAACTCTTTTCTCTCAAAATGACTGTTCCGAAATCGGTGACCATGATATGTCAAAAAACACTGCGCCGATCAACTTTGAATTTATATACTTTTTTTATGTGTCAAACAGCAGTGTTTGAAAGGAGGATTTTTTTTCGATTCATATTTTCTTTTTATCAACGAATAAAGAGTGTTTTTTGCATCGAAAATCGATACTTTCACTTCAAACTGCGGCTATTTTTCAAAAATTAGTATTTTATTGAAGCCTTCGTCCGAGCATTTGATTATTTCCTTGCAAAAACTAAATGCGTTTATTTCGGGTGATTTGCTTTCGAGCAGCAGACGGCACCGCGAACGGTGTTTTTCAAAGAGCGATCTGCACAAACCATTATATCTACCACATTTATCACTATTTTTCAATACAAAAGTTGTGAAAGGTACTTAAAACCATATTCTTTAACGTAATAGAAATAAAAATAGCAGAAATCCTGCACACGTTTTCTCAGCAAAATCCACGAAAATTCAAACTTGTTCCCGCCACGAACGCGTGTAATCCGTTAAGGGGTTAGGCAGAAAGTCAGGGTCATTAAAAAAAATCTGAGGTTTAAGTAAGATGATTGAAAAATCGTTTGGACACTAATTTATATGTACATTAACAAGGTTGTGTACCAACATTTATTTAAAAATATTAATGATTACAGAAAATATAAGCAATCCCGTGGAGAACCTTTGAACGTAAGAGGCTTAACGTGTACTTTATTTTGGTCACCAGGTTGATCTGAAATTTGAAAATCGCGTTTTTTCTCAAAATATATAATATTGGTAATCACTTCACTGAGCTTTTTTGATATCGTGTTCCAATTATGCAAAAAGAAATTTGAATTCTTTCTTCGATTTTTCGAGGAAAAATGTCACCATTAGTGTTGATAACTAATGAAAAAGAAATGTTCCGAAGAAAAACGTCGGTCAAGACTAAACTACTATTACACTGAATAAGTGTGCCAAATTTGAAGTCAATCTGTTCATTAGACGTCGACAAATCGTCCACACGTTTTCGAAAAAGATAGTTTTTATAAAAATGCGTTTAAAGTTTTACTAGCAGTTCTATCGTACCCAGATAGAACAGGAAGGTCTAATATACATATATTATATGTATAATGTATATGATATGTATACGTCTATGATATACCTGTATTATACGTATATTGAACGTATATTGTGCAGCTATTTCTCTGATAATAGTGAAAGAATTTCACATACGTATATTTTACGTATATCATACAACAAGTATTGGACATCGAATCATATAAATATATTATATGTATAAGGAATATCTACTGAAGAATACAAATTAATTCAACTGCATTGCTATCAATATCACGTATTACATACCTACATTGGACGTGTTTTTTCAACATTATCTCCGTGGAATTTTGTGCATCTCATGTACGTATAGTATTCGTTCATTATATGACGATGGTGATTCCATTTTTGGATTCTATTCGTTCTTCTTTCGTTGAATCTTTGTATACGTATGGTATACGTATTTTTACGTATACCATACGTATGGTATACATCTTTTGTGAATTTATTATTCGTATATAAGGTTTTTATGATATGTCTAATATACGTTAATACGATGTCGCCATCGACGTCTACGAGACGTATTTAGAACGTATACTAAAGAGTTAACGGAGACTTTGTCCTTGGAGTGCCATATTTCAGGTGTTTACATTTTATTTTTTTTAAAGGAAACGAGTAAAGCTTTTTGAGTGCGGTTTTTTCTTGCTTTTATTCATGATATACAGAACGTTAAAAAATGTTTAAAAAAAACCAAAATCGCTGTTCGTTTACCTCGCGGGAGGTAAACGGCTGACATCACTGCCCCCTCTTTGTTGATCTCAAACACAAATTCAAAGCATATTATCAATCTGTGACCCTTTGGTCATGGAATGACGGATGGGTTTTTCGTTTAGTACAAATTACGGAAAATGGCGGCAATTTACAAAAAATCGAATTTTCGCGTTTTTTGTCGCATAAAAAGATAAATAATAAATGCAAACATGTATCTATCGAAAAAACGATCCGTCATTCCGTGAAGACATATTTTCTGAGTATGCTTTCCAAATTTCAGGTCGATATGTTAATTACAGCGGTCGGGAGAATGTCAGCTATTTTTAAAAACGTATTTTCGAGAAAAACGCGTTTAAAGTTTTGTAATGTGTTTACACAAATGTGTATATAATTACCGCTAATCGAGAATGCCTGGGCCATAGAGGCATCCCTTCTCTTCTTCTAGCTGCTCATGTTGAGCCGCTAACATCTCCCGGCGATTTCAAGGACAAAGTCTCCCTTAAATGTTCGGCTAATATCCGTATAATGTACATATATTGTACGCTGGTTAAACAATATATTTGACGTATTTTCGACATCTCATATACGTACAATATACCGTTTAATAAACGTAGAATACTAGGTGCGCAACTAAGGGGGGATAGGGATTCTCCTGCGCGACAAAAATCATGCACAAGGACGGTCTACCCCGAAGCGACTGGACAAAAATAACATCGCGGAAAAAGTACATTTCCCAGCGTCGCCGCCCTCCAAGATGCAGCTCTCGAGTCATCTCGAGCTGTGAAAGATAATCGTCATCGTGGGTTCTCGAACGCGGGGACTGAGTACCGCTGAGAGACCGCGCCACCTGTTTCGCTCTCGCGCATCGCTCAACACTACGACGTTGCGAGAAACAGTGCGAGAAATATTCAAATACCGTAAAGGGCCGAGCGTTCGCGAATTTCGAGAATCGTCGCGATTGGGAAGGGGTGTCGCTCATGAGAGCGTGAGAGACACGTTACTCGAGGCACTTTCCGTTGAGTTTCGGAGCTGGATCGTCGATCGATATTTCCGATACCGCGCGGTGAAAATTCACGAGCCGAACTCCTGGTTCGTCCGAAGGGAACATCTTGAAACATCGGTGAGCTCTTTCGTCCGAGGGACTAAATTGAGATCGGTAGTTCGCGTATTTTGTTAGTACTTTTTCGTGTAATTATTCTTCGCGTTCGAGTTACCGGCGTGAGAATAAGAATGATATTTTGGCACGAGCTCCGGGTGCGGCGGTTCCCGCCCAGATAGAACACTAACGTATAATAGCCGAACGTTTAACTCTTTAGTATACGTACTAAATACGTCTTATAGACGTCGATGGCGACATCGTCTTAACGTATATTAGACATATCATAAACGCCTTATATACGAATAATAAATTCATAAAAGATGTATATCATAGGTATGGTATCGTACTTTATACGTATGGTATACGTAAAAATACGTACGGCATACGTAGGATACGTGTGGTATACGTAAGAATACGTATGGTATATGTATGACGTACGGATACCATAGATATGGTTGTATACATAAATGTATACATAAATAACATTTTATTAGTAGAATGTCATTAGATTTTTTATTCATCTCCATGTTCTTGCGTAATTTTTATTCAAAGTTTAAATTTGTACAGTGAGAGCCCATCTCATTGTATAAAGAGTGCCGGCGTGTTCGTCATACGTGACAGCAGTGGTGCTCATCATTTTTTTAATTCCTTGGCGTCAAGACGCTGCCGCGTGTCTTGATATCTGCCGAGGAATTCAAGTATATAGCCAGATAACCAAGCGTACTTGGTACGGCGTACCGAGATTGTACCGAGTTATGTATTTATATGGTGTATGTATGGTTATGTATAGATCCCACATCGAATAGGAATGCCTAATATACATATATAACATGTGTATATGTATATGATGTCTCTGTGTATACGCCCATGATAGACCTGTATTATACGTATATTAAATGTGGATTGTGGATATATTTAACTGATAATAGTAAAAGAATTTCATATATGTATATTTTACGTACATTATATATATATATATATATATATATATATATATATATATATATATATATATGTGTGTGTGTGTGTGTGTGTGTATGCATGTATATATATATATATATATATATATATATATATATTAGGGTGTGCGGAAAAAAATCGATATTTTTTTTTCGGTTGCATCCACCAAAAAAGGTGAATTAAGGTGAACAAAGAAGAATCCTCGAAGGAGAGCTCAAAAAAAAAAAATATTTCGAACGGCGCATTGCATTTGAATACTTTCCATGTGAATAACACAGGAAAATATTGGCACTTCTGAACGTCGTAGTAAAACTCTTCAGAAATAAATCTCACAAAAATGTCATTAAGATATTCTGATAGAGAGTTGAATTCCCTACAAAAAACGTTCGTAGTGCAAAATTACAAGCTTCACACTAGCGCCACGAACGAGAAACCGCGACATTTTTCTCCCATTTTGGCCCCAAACCAAGATCTGTCACTGCTACAAAATTTCATTCGTTATTGCGAAGTGAATCCTGTAGTAGGGGAGGCTGCCTCGAAAAAACTAGCTAGTCACTTGTGGTACTTTAACGAGAAAATTGTTGCTTTGTCGTTTTTCGACAATGCTGTGCCGATAAGTGTGAAGGTAAAAATGGTACAAGCTCTGCAATCTCGAGAAAAATCCAAAAATCCTTCCGAGTGAGTAATTGTTTAAAAAATGATTGGGAAATGTTGCTGAAAAAAGACATAAGCGATTTCGTTACTCAAGAATCCTTATTTCTTTTCCAGCAATTCAATTTACCTCGTGATTTTTTAAGAGTGAATATTGAATTATGGCCGGAATATGCCACTTATTTGAGTTGCTTAGATTTTTTTAAATCCAAAAGTCGTTAATAACGTAGCCGAACGTGGTATCACTTTGATAGAAGCATATAACGGTTGATTAACAAAAAACGAAGAGCAGCTACAATATTTATTGGGCGTAGTGCAAAATTATCGACAGAAATACCCTAATTGCAACAAACAGACTTAAAAACAAAGGAACGATGATTATCAAGCATTATAACGTAAAAACAAATTATTTTATTTTATTAAACCAAATTCATTGAATAAAACTTTTCGAAACACGATCAATGGTGGACGTCGTTTCTTTTATATTTCTTGTTGTACTTGATTCTTTTTTGTATCAGAGAAATATTTTGAGAACGATTCCATGCAAATTGTATGTTAGAGCAGAACATTCTCTACAAAAAAAAACCCAAAAAGTTTTTTCGTAAAGCGAAAAACTCGACTTTTACAGCCTTTTGAATTATTTTTTTTCTATCAATTCAATTTCAGATAGCGATTCCACTTGAACGGTTGTTCTGAGCTCATTTTTCGTAAAAACTTTTTTGTTGGAAATTCGATTCTCCATGAGAATATGTTAATGACATCTTTGTGTGATTTTTTTCTGACGAGTTGCACTACCACATTCAGAAATCCCAATATTTTCCTGGGTTATTCTTATGGAAAATATTCAAATGCAATGCGCCATTCGACATAATTTTTTTTGAGCTCTCCCTCGAGGATTCTCCATTTTTTACCTTAATTCACCTTTTTTTGGTGGATGCAACCGAAAAAAAAGTATCGATTTTTTCCGCACACCCTAATATATATATATATATATATATATATAAGGAACATCGTTATACTATAACAGACGTATATTCAACATCAAAGATTCAACGAAAAAAGAACGAACAGAATCCAATAATGGAATCACAATCGTCATATACTGAACGAATATTATACGTACATGAGATGCACAAAATTCTACGGAGATAATGTTGAAAAAAACACGTCCAATGTACGTATATAATACGTGATATTGATAGCAATGCAGTTGAATTGATTTTTATTGTTCAGTAGATGTTCCTTATACATATATTATATCTATATGATTCGATGTCCAATACTTGCTGTATACTATACGTAAAATATACGTATGTGAAATTCTTTCACTATCTTTAGAGAAATAGCCCCACAATATACGTTCAATATACGTATAATACAGGTATATCATAGACATATACATATCATATACATATATACATATAATATATGTATTAGACCTTCCTGATCTATCTGGGCGAGGAAACGTGAGCGTTTCTTCGAGGTCGGCGAAAATTGTTTTGCCGTGTGTAGAGCCGCGAACATGCTCGTCTTTCTCTCGAACGACTGTAAGCCGTGGCCGCGATAATCTTTTTCAAAATTATTTTCTTGATTATTTTGCTATTCCCGTGAACGCGCCTTGGGGTTAAAGCCTACGGGAAGTTGCCTTTCGTTACCGTCGTACGCGGGAGGCCGACGTGCATGTGAGTGAGAGAGTGAGAGTGCCGGGAAAGAGATAATGTATTCGCTAGATATACCGGTTTGGGCTATTGTACCGGATTGCTAAGTCGAAGTTTTGGACGATCTTCTTTCCGGGGGAATTTATAATTTATTTGTTGCAAAGCTCGCGATCGAGAGCCGTCCCGCGACGCGTTAATGTGCGTGTGTGAATGTACGAGCGTGTGAGAGCCAGAGCGAGATCCCGAGTGTGGGAAAATTGTTGAAGAAAATTATTGTCAAATTTCATTGGTTCAAGAGACGAGAGTTTTTCTCTGAGATCTTCGATTTTTCCTCTCTTAGCTGAGTTTTATTATTTCAATAAAATTAGTAGATTTTGGTTGTCGGATATCTCGAATTTTGAGTTGAACTTTACTTTTTTGTTTTGTTTCCTCTGGATACCGACGTTAATTTCACCCAGCCCCGGTTTACGAAAGCTGCAGCTAGCCGTCAGCTAATCAACCTCGTCGAATTTTCTCTGGCGCGTTACGCGCCTGGCGCCCATCCCACAAGGGAAAATAAAAGGGGGGAAATTATTACGATATTTTTTGGCTCGAGGTTGAGGGTTTTTGCGTGGGTAAATTCGGTGATAAGAATTTATGCTACAGTTCATATAGCTTAAACGCGTTTATCTCGAAACGTTTTTCGACGTCTTGTTGATAAAATCTTCGAAACTACTGAACCGATCCTTATGAAATCTTAAACACATATTTTTACAACTATAGCTATAGCGCATATCAAGGATTTTATTAAATTTTGATATTTACTATTTTTTATGCCAAAAATGGTGAAAAACACGTTTTTTTGTTGTTATTCCGAAAAAGGTCAGCCATTTTGTTAGTTTTGCATATATCAAACATCGTATGGAATGCGCTGTAGCCATTAAGGGGCTATACCAGTTCGACACTTGAACAAAATCGATTTTTTTTCGCCTTTTTCGACAGTTTATACTTTTAAGAATATCCTGTAAAAATTGCAAGATCGTATCTCATATCATTTTATCTTGCGAAAATCGATAGTTAAATCTTTAAACGCGTTTGTCTCGAAATTAGATTTTTTAATTTGCTGACATTGTAACTCAAAAAGCAATTATCCGATTGACTTGACATTTGAACTGAGTACTCTTGAATATATTTACTCTACAATGACGTGGGATATTTTTGATTGGATGAAAATTGACGGTTTGGCATTGAAAAAAAACGACCATTTTATAGGCAAGAAAACAGACTTTTTTCATAACTACGCCATTTTGTTAGATTTTGATATTTTCCCGAAAATCCTACGTCAATGTACAGGAAATACCTTCCAGTTGAACATTTTCGGTTCCAGCTACTGAATCGGCCGGAATCATGTCAGCAGTGGAGGAACTTTTTTTTGGCGCCTCCGAAGGCAGCGCATAAGTCGCTTGGAATTCAATATTTCCTATGAAAAAATTATGTAATATAGGTCAAATATAGCCAAATATATTCTTAATTTTCCGAAACATTTAATTGAGTACTTTTCGTCCAAAAAATTCCCGAAAATCACTCAAATTTTCAGCGTTCACACTGGTATAGCCCCTTAACATACTGAATCTAAAATGGTGATTTTTTTGTTTCGGATGATCCATCTCCGAGATTTCATCAACAGCGCAGACCTACAATTTTTTTAGGACATTTTTTCAACTACCATTTTCGTCTATAAATAGTGACTTAAATGAATACATTTTTTTAAAATGTATTTCGAAAGTGTATTTATTAACTGTAACAACTTTTACATCAATATCTATAATATAAACCTATTAAAAAATCACGAAAATAGCCTTTTTTAGCGTCTAAAGTGAGAAGACCCCTTAAGCGACGAAGGAGTGTTCGTCATTTTCACAGTAGCCTAACCCCTTGTAAAACCATCCAGTCATAGGATAGAACATTTTATAAACGATGCTTTCGGAATTCGAAATGAATCGGACGAATAGATTTTGAGATACGACTTCCAACGTTTTTAAAAAACAATTTCGAGAAAAACGCAAACGAAAAAAGTGTAAATCGCAGCAGGGCGGCAGTAGAAGCTTTGTCTCATTTAGTTCTCGAAATTTTCGCCGGGGCTAAGGATGTAACTGTAGCGTACCCCTTAATATGGGACTTATTAGAATAACGAATCACGATTACTGGCAGTCATCGTCAAGACTAGAAATGGACCATGATACGTTGTGGGATGCCGGCGTCAGTTGGACAAGAACAAGTTGAAATCCGGCACGAGGGTGGCTCCGGATATGACGACACTAACGATTATCCGGTATATGCCTAGAGAGGCAAGAGAAAACTCCGCGATCAAAATTCTTCGGTACTTACAAGCTTCGAGGACGCTAACTTTTTCACACGCTGACATTTGCATAGTTGAAATTCATATTATTTTCATATTTCATTTGCATGTTTCGGATCATTCCTTTACCTTCGTTACTATCCAAAATCCTTGCCCGAATGTTCCGGTTGGAGGTCTCTAACGAAGTGTTTTAGTAACTCTCCGCAGCGTTAAGGGGCTACATCTACCTAGATGCCCGGAAAAATTGACAAAACCCGATTTTTTTTCTTCTGGAAAACTGTCGGTAAAGAAGAAAGGCATTTTTTTAACACAAAGAGACATATATTGAGATCCAATCTACGATTCCTTCAACAAATGTTGGAACCACCTCTTCAATCTGAGTGGTTTCAAGTGAAGAACGATATTTTTTCTCAGTACGTCTTTCCTGTAATTTTAATAAGGGGGCGTTCACAAATTACGTTCCGCAATTTTGGAGGAGAGGTCCGACGATGCGTTACGGTCTACGTACGTGGGAGAAGGAGGGGGGGCAAGGTTTGCGTTACGTCACGATTTTAGAACTGCCAGAAATAGCAACATTTCTGCATGTTCAAGTATTCGATTTAAAACTCGCGCGCAATTTTACCGCGGAAAGTTGACAGCTTTCCATACGAAATGTCAGTTAAGGGAGGAAGTCGCTGTGCAAGAACTTGCAGAGTAGCTTTGCCACTTTCCCCAAGCAAAATTTCGAACCAATTTTTTTTGTTTTTTATAATTTTTTAAAGTAAATATATTCAAAAATATGTTGGCAACATTTTTATTCACAAGTCCAAAAATGAGTAGTCACTTTAGTAAGAACAGAAAGCGCAACCGGTTAGTGCCCTCAGTCCCTACAGGTGTGGCATCGTTCACAATACATGAGGTGCAGGTTTTTATTATTTTGCGAAATATAATGAAGATGAAGAACCGTCATATCGCCCGCGACTAGATACTTAATGTAAGTATCAATATTCCAGGAAAAAACATAACTTTATATCAAGAGAAGCGGAACGAAAACTTTGAACGCGTTTTTCTCGAAACTACTTCTTTCGACCTTGTCCCAGCCAATACTCAAAAACTTATCAATCGATTTTCAATTTTTTTTTTCTGTTTACATTTTTGTAATCGCAGTGACCGAGGTTGCACGTAGCCGATTTTTTATTATTTTGATCATTACTGTTTTAAAAGACTGCTCGAATACAAAAGAGGGGTCTTGAAAATAGGAAAAAATGTCCAACCTGTCGGCATTTTGTAGGAAAGAATTTAAAAAAAACGGCTACGCATAACGATAGCTACATTTGTACAGATATCGACAAATTGTTGAATTTTTATTTACAGATAACCTTCCATAAAGATATCGATGGGACGTTGAAGAGAAATTTATAAAATAATAAAAATAATATAGCAATACTAAAAATTAGTATAAAACTAGATGAATAAATACACTACCGCTCAAAAGTTTGTATACACCAGTCGATGTTTCTTGCCGCACTAAAAGTTAGATAGCTCCGTCAAAAACATAGATAACCAAATTTAACGAACGGCGTTTTAAAGGAAACCAATTCAGCTTTGATTTGCTTTTTTGAAATATTTGAAAAATATATTCGTAAGAAGTTGCATAAGTATGAACTGGATCGCCTAGAATTTTTAAAGAATTTTCCTGTGAGGTTTTTGTTTGGACTATTTTCGCTCGAAACTCTGATGAGTAGGATGGCTTAAGTCGAAAAGGACAAAAAGGACAAGATTTAGGACAAAATATCAGGAAGCGAAACTCTTTCCATTTTCGATTTTATATTTGCTTGCATTTTTTAGATTTTTTTTCAAACATTTTTTACGTTTTTTCAGGCCTAGGTGCTGTTGAAACATTGTAAAAAAGTTTTGAATAAAATCTGAAAAAATTTCAACGTATTTAAAACGAAACACTGCAACATTTCCCCCTCTTGATATTTTGTCTCTAACTCAATAATTTTCGAGATACGCCGTTCCATTTTTTAAACAATTCTACGAGTTTCGGCCAAAAAAATTGTGAAAAAAATTCTGAAAAAATGCACGCAAATATAAAATTGTAAATTAAAAGAGTTTCGCTTTCTGATATTTTGTTCTAAATATCATATTTCTCGACTTAAGCCATCTTACTCATCAGAGTTTCGAGCGAAAATAGTCCAAACAAAAATGTCACAGGAAAATTCTTTAAAAATTCCAAGCAATCCAGTATAAACTTATGCAACGTTGCATTTGCCAAAATTTGTCTTTTTTAACAAAAAATGAAATAACTTTGCGAAAAAAAATCGTACGAAACTTTTCAAAAAACGAAAATGGACCTTCTGCTACCCCTTTCAAGATTATCATGGATAAAAATGACAAAAAATTCCATAAGTTATGCGCCCAATTCTCGATTGTCGAAAAAAGAAGAAAAACAGACACGTTCAAAAGTGCGTACCGGGTAAAAAAAATCATAAAAAATATTTCCATAAAGCAAAACAAAGCTAAATTGTTTCCCTTTAAACGCCGTTCGTTGAATTTGGTTATTTTTTTTTTTGACGGGGCTGTCTAACTTTTAGTGCGGCAAGATATATCGACTGGTGTATCCAAACTTTTGAGCGGTAGTGTACTTCATAAAATGAGTATCAACCAGATCTTTTCATAATTAGTTATGTCTATGAAAAAAATCGCTATTATTGACGACAAAGCAACCGTTACTTAACGAAATAGGAGGGCGGGGGTCCAGCCAGGTGCTACGGTCCTCGTACGTGGGAGAGATTGGGAAATTTGGCGTTACGTAATTCGTGTACGTCCCCTAATAGTAATATGCTTCGTTGAGGGTGTCGACGATCACTCTTTACGTTCGTCGTTTCCGTCTTCTTGCATAATCAATATACAATATACATATCTGATACAGGCGGAAAAAGGCAAATATTAAAAAATCAAAGATCTCGCTGTTTTCGTAATTGAAGGAAGTTTGATCTATTCACGGATGAGTAAGCTGCGATATTAGTTTAAATCATGATAATTGTGGCGGCGAATCTTGAAACGGCGTAAAATGTAAAAAAAACGCGTTCGCCTTTATTTGTTTTCAACAAATGCTCATTCGAAATTGCGCTCTGTCTTGCAAAGTTCTGTAAACCGTCGTTTGTTTGCGCCATCGTGGAATTTTGCAGTAATTAACATTTGAATAGTTTGGAATGATGGGCAACGGCGAGAACACGAAGATTCATGACGAAATGGAATATCTGGAAAAAAAACTTTGAAATGAAAGAGACATTGGAATGCCAGTCGTAATGAGTGAAAACGTGTTCCGCAATACCTACTATCATAATTGAAAAAAGCCGATCGTGTCAGCAAGTTTGCTATTTTTACACGAAGTCCGCCTCGATTTCCATTTTGGCTTCTCCCCCAATTTTGGATTCACCCAAAAAAACAAAGCAAGCGTGCTAAAATTTAATATGCTAAAATTTCGGAGCTAAATAGATTATTAAGGAAGCAATGTGCGAATTGGGAACGTGCCCAATTTTATTTTATACGATAAAATTAAACAATATATTTTTTCCACCATTATCCTTCCTTTTCAATTAGGAATTATTCAAAACTCAAACGCATAAAAAATGTGTGCTTTCTCACCAATTTGCGCTCAATTAATTGCGTTACACGTCTTCTATAATACTTTACTTTGTGAAAAATTCTCAGTGAAAATTTAAACCCCCTTAAAGTATGAGCACGCTTACCGATTTTTGCGAAAATTGATCACGTTATTTCTACTATAATATTATATTTATCGTAAAAAATTATCCAGTTTGAAAGAAATGATATCTTAAATTTTACTAAATTAAGGGGGGAGATACCTTTAGGCCAGGAAAAAATGGCCTCATACGCAAAATATGAACCAAGAAAAAGTAAGAAATTTTGAAAATCGATAAAATGGTACGCTTTGAAACAAAAGTATTGAATTGTCCGAAAAAAATGGCTACATCTTGCAACGAAAAAGTAGTTTTTTATTAATTTTCAAAAACATCAAGCATCGTGTTTTAGACAATAAGGTTATAAATATTTATACTGAATTTCATCGGAATCAGTCGATTAGTTTTTCAGCTATACGTCACGCTAGTTTTGAAAATACAGTTTACAAGACCGTGCCATACCTCCGCCATTTTAAAAGTTTGATCATTTTTTAAAATACCATGAACCAGCCAAAATAAAGCATACCCTAAGTCGCAAAAGTGGTGAAGAAAACATTCAAAAAAAAAAAGAAAGAAAATCAGCAAATTTTGTCTCGCCTGAAGGTACCCTCCCTCACTTCAATAGGGTAAAGATTCAAATATTAAAAAAATTGTGTTTGGGTACAAATCTTTATTGGAAAATTAAAAGTCCCTCGAAATCAAAAGCGTTACTCCCATATTTACTAAATTCATTTACAAGTTTGTGCGTGTGCAAGAAAATCCGTAGAGACATGTACATACAGATTTTTTTCCATTTGCAGTAAATCTCGTAATCTTAATTTATTTTTTCAACGAAAAGGCAGCTTTTTTCATTACAAAGGAAAAATGCTATCGTCACGTTTGTGTCTTATCGATAAACCTGGTCGCCCATATAAACGTGGGCGAGAGAAAATCTTGCGCAGCATCCACTTCTTCTCGAGTTGAGCGCGTACGAGACTACCACGCGACTATATCGATTACTAATCTTCGATTCCAATTTATAATTCAATCAGTACTCGTGCGATCGATTTTTTCGAAAGTGCTTCCCGCGGGTTCGTCGGGCCGTTTCACTTTTTCAACTTTACCGGCACTCGGCCAACGAACAGCGAGGAATTTTGGTCACGGATATATTCGAGTAATTCGCTCAATATCCAATACCGCGCAGCGCGGATCTCGCAATAATGGAAATGGGACCTCGAAGGTTTTTTCCGTTCATCATTGCGATAAGCACTATTGCGAGTGAGTATGTCCACGTCATGCGAGCCTCCAATTTCATACGACACTCTGCGAAATGGAATTATTTCGCGGTGATAACTTACAAAAGAAAAATACAATACCGAGACAGCCCCTAGAACAGATAAAGTTTTTGCTGTCCCCAGTCGGAGCTCTGCCAACCGAAGGTGCCTCTGTGAATGAGAACGACGTCTGCTCGTCAAAGGAATGCGTTTCTACCGGTACGTCGAAAAATCCTGGAACTCGTAACAACGAACGATGCTTGGAATAAACTTTTGAACTTTGATATTCAAGCTCGTTCAAGCACTTGTAAATCATTTTTATCGCAAGAGCTATCAGTCATAATTTGATCTTCAGCAATGACAATCTTGGAGAACATGGATCAAGCAGTCGATCCTTGCACCGACTTTTACCAATTTGCTTGCGGTAACTTCACCAAAGAGTCGGAAAGTGGGGAGTATGGCGATTACTTCTCGATCTTGAAGAAAAAAATAAACAACGATCTCGGACAAATGATCAAGGACGAGATCGCACCAGATGAACCGAAAGTTTTTAAACTCGTCAAAAAATTATACAAGAGTTGCATGAACACGGGCAAGTTATTTTTTATTAATGTTCAAATTGTTATTTAGTTAAAGTATCTAATGAATTCAATTTATTTAAAAACTCCAGGAATATCGTAGACTCTGACAATTGAATATAATATATGTATGAATATATATTTCCGATACTTTTTCTGCTGAATTAAAATTGTAAATGCAGATTAAATTCATATTAAACTTATGAAAATTTATTTTGTTAAAATTTCGATCGAGTGCTTCGAAAAAAGAGAAAGAAACAGAATAGTTGTTGTTTCTTCAGCCGCGCTGGAGGCTCAAGGGCTGAAACCTCTGCAAGATTATCTGCAAACATTCGGTGGATGGCCGGTGGTTGATGGCGACTCGTGGGACGAAGAGAAATTCGATTGGCGACGGACGATCTACAAGTTTCGCAACGATGGAGACTATGAAGATTTGATAATTGGAGACGGGATCGGTTATTTGATCGGTTTTCGCATTGACGCTGACAAACGGAATCCATTGAAACGAATTATGACGGTTGGTGCATATATTACCCTCAAAAGTCTTGCCAAACTTCCTAATTATAAGCTTTTACTCGGGCGATAACAACAACGATAATAACAGTATTTTTCCAATGTTTCTTTTTATATCTTGGCGATTTTTTACCATCCCATCTCTTGGACTTTTATTTCGCACCTCGCGATTTCCGGTTTCTGACTATTCACTTCAATTCAGTAAAGAATAACCACTCGTCCATTTATCATTCCTTCGGCCATCAGCCGAATTGCGGCCATTGTCATTTTTACTATTCAAGGTTTATTTCTTGCCAACAGTTTTTTCAACCTGATGGTTTGATGCGTCCCGGTGTTACGGAGGAGGACTTTGAGCTCGGACGGAAGCCCCATCTGCCTCACTATTACAACGTCATGGTGGACATAGCTACTATGCTCGGTGCTGACAGCGATCGCGCAAAGTCAGAACTTCGCGAAACTCTATCTTTCGAAATGAAAGTAGCAAATGTGAGTAAAAAGTGCACCTTCATCAATAAAAAATAGTACAATGCAATTGCGATGAACCCCACACTTGGTTGGATTTGTTTTGCGCAGATCAAGACATCAGCAGATGAGCTAGCCGAAATGGAACACGACGATCCGCTGAGCCTGTACAATCCGATGAGCATTGCCGAATTAAACAAGAAGTATCCCAGCGTACCCTGGATGACGTACATCAGGTATTTCGTGGGCTCGAGGATCAACGTGTCCGAGGAGGAAATCGTGAACGTTCAAGTGCCCGGCTACTACGTTCAACTGGAGGCCCTCATGGCCGCGACATCCAAGAGGACTCAGGCCAACTACGTCATCTCCAGAATCGCGTTGCGAAACGCCGTTTTCTCGACCGAGCTGATGCGTCACACGATTTACAAATTTCTAGCCACGATCACGTATTCCCCATCGATCCGTAATCGACCGGATTATTGCCTAGGCCAAACAATGGAGAATCTTCGGCTGGCAGTCTCTGCCATGTATGTGAAAGTCTTTTTCAGCGAAGAGACGAGGAAAAACGCGATCAGGATGACGAGTGAGATCGAGCTACAACTGAACGAGACATTGCGATCGGTAAGATCGGTTTGCAAGTGCGCGTCTACCTGGTTAGGGTACCTCGGAACAGTCAAATTTCATGACAGCCAATGTTACATAGATACGGGATTACTATAGTAGGGTTCACACTTCTTTATCCTCGCGATCATGCTGGGGCTTAGATAGACATCTCCCCCCCCCCCCAAGAAAAAGTCGATCCGAAATAAGTAAATTCAAATAGTCCATCAATTTGTTTTGTTTTACCCAAGAAAACATGAACAAATAATTTAATAAAACTTGATTCATTTTCTTCGTCGTTTAATAACGTGGCGTAATCGCCACGTGTATGAAAAGTAGCTTTTTCATTACGTAAATTAAATAGATATTCAATTTAGACCATTAAGGCGTTACCCCCACTTGTAGCGCAAAAAAAGGCCTTTTTCATGAATTTTTTAAAGAAAACTACAAAACTTTTTTATTCGATCAATATACCATCTTAAAGAACACATCTTGAAGAACTTTCAGTATTTTTTTTATTGAAAAATATTACATTGTTTAGTGGCAAATGGCCGTCAATGAAATAATGTTTTTATACACACGGTTTGCGGTGACCAACATTGCGGCGAAGTGGATCATCTGAAAAAAAAATGCGGATGGATTCAGTCAAATATAAGTATAAACTAGTCTTTAATTGAAGGATTTTAAAAAATATTCATTTTTCACAAAATGGCGGACAGTCAAAGTTAATGGTTCGATTTTAACGAAAAAAACGGCCGTTTTTTGGCTATAAAACGGCCATTTTTTTTCGAAAAAAAATCGAACGATTAAAGACTACATTTTTATGTATTAAGGGGGGATTGTCTTTTTTTTCGCAAAATTTACCGCTTTTTGGGATTTTTTTTGTGAAGAAAGTATACAACGGAAAACTTGTGAAACTTGGCATATAGTTTTATTGATCTGTTTACTACATACAAAAAAAATTTTAAACAATTTCATCAAAAAATCCGCCTCCCACCCCCCTCGACGCGCGATGGTCCTTTTTTGATGGTGTGCACGATTACAGCCTTCACGTTCATCCTGCAACAAAAACACAAAAAGCATTTTACTTTAGACACATATAGCTATCGTTCGATGTAGGGAAAAAAAAATTGACGATTTGGTGACGTTTTGAACTTGAAGTATCGATTTTTCGAAAAAAATGGATCGATTTTTTGTTATAAATAAAAAACTATTAAACGTATTGCTTTTTTGCTTCATCAAACGATAAAAGGTTGTCAGCTGAGCATTCTGTCCAAATTTGAAGGCAATCGGTTGAATAGTTTTTGAGAAATCGTGCACACCATCAAAAAAGGACCATCGCGCGTCGAGGGGGGTGGGAGGCGGATTTTTTGATGAAATTGTTTAAAATTTTTTTTGTATGTAGTAAACAGATCAATAAAACTATATGCCAAGTTTCACAAGTTTTCCGTTGTATACTTTCTTCACAAAAAAATTCCCAAAAAGCGGTAAATTTTGCGAAAAAAAAGACAATCCCCCCTTAAATAAGCCTGCAAAAATTCAAGAAGATCGGTTCATTAGTGTTCGAGTAATCTTGGTCACCGACTTCAGAAATGCACTTTTGAGAAAAACGCGTTTAAAGTGTCTCTTTCAACGCTCTTTCAACACGGATTCTTCTCTTTCAACGCTCATATCTCAGTCAATTTTGTTCGAATCGACTTGAAATTTTCAGGACATATTCTCAGATACTTATACTTCAAAAAAATGCAATAAAAAAAATCGATTTTTTCAAAATCGCAAGTGGGGGTAACCCCTTAAGTAAACTGTGGGCAAAAGAAATCCAGTAAATTTGCCAGCCAATGCAGAACCAGAAGAATACTACTAGACGATCAACATTTGCTACCAAGTAATAGATAATATCATTGTAAATATAAAATGCCAATTTGAGAATTTACCATAAGCTCATGCAGTTGAAATGCTAATTTAAATTAAGGGCCTTTTATGGGGCAGGGGGGGGCTTCCTCCCCTTAAAGCCGTTTACCGCCGATAAAAAAAATACGCGTCTGATAGTTTGGAATGCTTGAGACAAATGTGAGTTGCACATGAATGAGTTTCAAAAAAATCGAAGGCAGGATATACATTTACAACGATCAAAAAATCGATTTTTTTTCTTTAAACGATTTACGATTTACGATTTTTTTTCTTTAAACGAATTTAAATAATACCTAAAGTTTGATAAATGTAGAATAATTATTTCTTAGTTTTAAAAATCCCTCAATTTTGCTTTTTTCCATGTCTAAATGTATATCCCGACTTAAGTGATATGCCTTGTAAGACTTATTCAATTCAATACCTACTGAAAGGAAAGTTTAAAGACTGGTAACTGGGTTAAAGAATGACGAAAGATTAGTTGATTATTTTTTCAGGTATTGCAAGAGTTTGATATTAACGTTAACACGAACGTGCGATTAAAGCTTCAGATTTTATACGTCTTACGTGATTAGCGACTATTACGTAAATTTTATTTTGCAAAATGATGACCATGAACGAAACCATTTTTTGCCCCCCCCCCCCCCCTGCACACCCCAAAAAAATCCTAGCTACCCCAATGCCAGTCACCATCGAATCACGATTCTGTCGATAACCCGGTTGACCCGACCATAAGTTTCCAAAACGAAGAACCACTTTTGTTTACCGCCTGCGCAGATCGATTGGATGGACGAGCCGACGAGGCGGGTAGCGTTGGATAAAGTCGCCGGAATGAAGTACTATATCGGTCATCCGGAAGTACTGCTGGACCACCAAAAGCTCGAAGAATATTACGGCGATCTTGAATTCACCGAGGACGATTATTTCGGCAATGTTAATCAACTGTCCAGTCAAGATCTCGGGATGGGTATCGCGGAACTGCGACAACCCGAAGATCGGACTGACTGGAGGGAATGCTTTGAAGCCATCACTACAAATGCTGCTTATTCGGAAACGAAGAACAGCATTCGTAAGCTCCTTAGCCACCTGCCTGCTGATGTGGACACACCATTTGTTGTTTGCTACTTTTTTGTGCCCTTCGGTTTCAGGAGTTCCAGCTGCCATACTCCAAGGTCTGTACTATGGCAAGGATCGACCGAGTTACATGAATTACGGCGCGATTGGCGCTATAGTGGGCTTCGTGATGACACACGGCTTCTTCGAGGTTGGCAGTCGTTACGGTAAAAATGGCGAGGCGCAAGATTGGTGGGGAGCAACAACGAAGCGAAACTTTGAGGAGCGTGCCCGATGCATAATCGATCAGTATGAAAGTTTCCAAGTCGACGATAAGGGTACCAAGGTAACAGATGCTCGACAAGTACACGCCTCGATAAAAATAACGTAAAACAATTCCCCATGCATTTCCGAATTTGGCGAAAAAAAATACCCTATCACACCAACAGGGCATTTTTCTCTATACACGGTGTCCCAGAAGTAACGTACGCTTTTCTAGCATCTGGTAGGAAAAAAAATTCTGAGACGAAACGTCCTCAGTCATTTTTTTATCAGACGCATAGATAATTAATTATGAATTAAAATAAATAGCCAATCAGGTGCGCAATACAGCGGAAAGGAAGCGCAGAGGGGAGGGATAGGGGAATGCGTTGTAATTGCGTGCGCCTGAAAATGTGTGCGGAGGGAAAATTCCGAAAGCATGTGTGCACGTACACTCACACTGGAACACACACACACACACACACACACACACACACACACACACACACACACACACACACACACTTGCACACATGCTTTCGGAATTTTCCCTCCGCACACATTCTCAGGCGCACGAAATTACAACCCATTCCCCTATCCCTCCCCTCTACGCTGCCTTTCCGCTGTAGCGCGCTCATGATTGGCTACTTATTTTAATTCATAATTAATTAAATCTATGCGTCTGATCAAAAAATGACTGAGGACTTTTCGTCTCAGAATTTTTTTCCCTGCAGGATGCTAGAAGGGCGTACGTTACTTCTGGGACACCCTGTACAAGACAAATACTCAGAATATATAAATAAGACAGGTTTCGCAATAAGCAATCGAATAATCCTGGTTTTAATTCATAAAGACACAAAATAAATTTTATAATTCATTGAAAAAAAATACTTTTTCTATACTGTTCAACGAACATGCGGAACGGTAGCCACCATAATGGATTCCGACGTGACGTCATTGACATAGTAAACAAAGAAAGCAGCAGACGTATTACTCTTTAATCTGTGAAAGAAAGCTTCAACAACCATATATTCTCGTTTGTCGTAATTAATTGCAAATTTTCAAATAGTTATTCGTACTTCAAAAAAAAGCAAATGAGGTTTTTTTCGGGCCGTGACTTTGGATCTCTTCTCGCAAGTTTTAGCCAAGTATTCCTCAAATTTATCTCAATTGGCATTCAAATCCACAACTTCCTCGATGTTTTTAGACTAGTATTCTTACATTTAGAAACAACACTCTGATGATAGAGATTGTAACTCACTTCTAACCAAAAAAGTTTACGTATTCACGATTGGCGCAGCGTCGATGTTTACTATGCAAGTGACGTCACGAAGCGAAGCAGCATGGCGGATAGCGTTTTCGCGCGGAAATTTGAAATGTAAAATTTAAATGCATTTTTATGGCACTCGATTTCATGAAATGGAAATAGAAATTCTAGTAGTTTATTGCCACCAAAGGATCAAATTGAGACACCTTCCAAAAAAGGGTGTGATACCTTATTAATAATAATAATCCGGCGTATGCGGAACATGCTGAGAGGAGTGAGTCTCAACAACGCCGATGGGTAAAATTTGTGGATGAATTCATGCAAAGGGAAATTGTTCAACGATTAACGGGTTACACCCAGCTCGTGACCGGACGAAAGAGGAATTTTCGTGATTTTTTTCTGAGAAAACGTGTGCAGGTTTTCATTTTTTTTTACATTAAGGGGGGATTGTCTTTTTTTTCGCAAAATTTACCGTTTCTTTGGAATTTTTTTGTGAAGAAAGTATACAACGGAAAACTTGTGAAACTTGGCATATAGTTTTATTGATCTGTTTACTACATACAAAATTTTTTTTTAACAATTTCATCAAAAAATCCGCCTCCCACCCCCCTCGACGCGCGATGGTCCTTTTTTGATGGTGTGCACGATTACAGCCTTCACGTTCATCCTGCAACAAAAACCCAAAAAGCTTTTTACTTTAGACACATATAGCTATCGTTCGATGAAGGGAAAAAAAAATGACGATTTGGTGACGTTTTGAACTTGAAGTATCGATTTTTCGAAAAAAATGATCGATTTTTTGTTATAAATAAAAAACTATTAAACGTATTGCTTTTTTGCTTCACCAAACGATAAAAGGATGTTAGCTGAGCATTCTGCCCAAATTTGAAGGCAATCGGTTGAATAGTTTTTGAGAAATCGTGCACACCATGAAAAAAGGACCATCGCGCGTCGAGGGGGGTGGGAGGCGGATTTTTTGATGAAATTGTTTAAAAAAATTTTTGTATGTAGTAAACAGATCAATAAAACTATATGCCAAGGTTCACAAGTTTTCCGTTGTATACTTTCTTCATAAAAAAATTCCCAAAAAGCGGTAAATTTTGCGAAAAAAAGACAATCCCCCCTTAAAGAGTTCGATTTTAATGTTTTGATTTTAGCTTGTACAATTTTTCGTATTTAAAATATTTATGAATTTGGTAGATGCAATAGCTTGTGCAAACTTTTTTTAAACGTCATTCACGGTGGCACTGCCGATCGGAAAAAAATCATCCGAAGTTAAAAAAAAATCAAACGCATTTAATTTTTGCATGAAATTATCTAGTGCTTGTACAAAAGATTTAATAAAATATTGATTTTCGAAAAAAAATGGCCATAAGCGCCGTCGATAAATTACGTCATTTTAAAATGAGGGGTGGGGGTCTGGTTGTTGGATGACCGTAACGACAATTGGCTTATGACGATAGGAAGTATAGAATGTTTTCAGGGTCGGGAGTAAAAAATCAGCAAAAATCGATGACGTAATATATGGACGGCCCCATAGTCAAAAGTGAAAGCATCGATTTTTAGTGAGAAACGCTCTATTTTCGTTGATAAAAAAAACTATGCATCGAAAAAATATTCCTTCATTCAAGCACTGCTTTTTGATAGGAAAAGAAGCTTGTAAAATTTGAGGTCGGTCGGTGCAGTGAATTTGAGATTTCGGGGTCAACGATTTTGAAAAAGTCACTTTCGGAAAAACTCGTTTCAAATTCGCCCGGCTCGCGGAACCTACCCATATCTCGCTCAATTTGTAACGGATGGACTTGAAATTTTCAGCGATTTTTTTTCCAATGTTATAATTGGAGAATCCGTTGAAAAAAAAATTGATATTCAAAAAAATGTCATCTAGATGTAAGCCCTTGATCGGAAAAAACTTTGGTTTAAACAAAATTCGTTGAAATGTTTGAATGCGTAGGGGAACCAGGGGCAAGATGATAACGCTAAGATCATGTTCAAATGAAACAATACATATATAAGTTAGTGAACTTGAATTATTTTTTTATCTAATGAACATTCATTCATCTTCTAATTTTGGAATAAAAAAAATCAGTCTTTCTGAGTTGTACCATACAATATATATTTTTGATTAAACCTTTATTTTTCCCATCTTACCCCATATGCCGGGCAAGATGAGGGGGGGGGGGGGGGGGGGCGGTCCGAATAATCTTGCTTCCACATAATTTCAATCATTTGTAAATTCTTTTTCTTCCCCTGGTAGAAACATCGGTTTAAGAGGAACCAAATGCTTTACTAGTTTCATTCCACCCTTTCTAACGTAAATAGTGATACGTTGTATTCATCCTGCCCCATTAGACGGTTAACGGATTACCAAAAAATCACGCAATAACCTTGAAAATTTCTGACAAACCGTTCTCATTATATTAATAATTAGTACTTTTATTGTGTTTACCTACCTGTCTCTAATCAATATCAGCAACTCAAGTGAACTGAAACGATGTTAAACTTTACCAAAAATTACATCGTTTTGACAAAAAATCGATATTGTTTTCTCACTCGAGACGCGTGCTTCTGCCACAGGTGATACTTTCACGCTCATTCACCTCATCGCCATCCCTCCAAACTCCAAAGGGAGCCCTATGCTCGCACACACTGTTTAGTAGCTAGGCTTATGATTCATCTTACCCCGCGTACCCGTCTTGACACGAGTTCCCCTAAATTTTATAAATTAATTTTACACACCCTCGTCGCTGCTCGAATAAAGTGGTTGTTTAAAAAAATAATTGAGACTGTCTATGGGTGAAAACCCTTTAAAAAAATCGTCACTGTCAGCGTCCTAAAGTATCGGAGAAAAATCAAGCACGAGATCATCTCGTCACAAAAATGATGCCATCAGAAACGAAAGTAGTGGTGGCGCGGTCGGTGCGCGGCTGTGATGGTCGCCCGAGTCCAGCATCGTTGGCCTGGGCCGACAGTTGGAAAGGTGACCGCTCAGTCGTGCACTAGCTCGCGTGCCAGCTGCTAAGCGCAACGGTAGTTTTGCCCGGTCTTCAATGGCGAACGCAACTAAAGCTCACAAGGAACATCCCTCAGGTGACACCCTTCGATTTGATTGAAATTTGGATATGTTATAAAGCACCGAAAAGTAACCTATACATTTTTTTTATCGGCAGAAAAACGGTTTTAAGGGGTGAAACGAACCCTCGAAAATAGGGGTGTTTTTGGTTTTTCGTCGATAACGTTATCGTTCTCATCTCCAATGTATAGTGCACAAAAAAATAAACATTGTTGCAATTTGAAATTTTTTAATATCTCGTACCGTGAAAACGTTATCGACGAAAAACGAAAAACATCCCCCTTTTTGAGGGTTGCGTTTCAGCCCTTAAAATCGTTTTTCCACCGATAAAAAAATACGTATCGCTTACTTTTCGATGCTTTATAACATATCCAAATATCAACAAAATCGCGGGGTGTCACCTGAGGGATGTTCCTTGTCAGTGGAAATACAGCCGCCTATACGCGGGGTTTTCGCAGTTTCCCTGTGCCCTTGTGCAAATGCGATACGGCCCAATACCCGGGTGGTGGCTCCCACAGGAACTGGAAACATCGCAGTCACAAGTGTGACCTAAATCCATGATCTTATTCACAGCTGAATGGCCAAAAAACGCTGGAGGAAGATTTAGCCGACATCGGAGGTTTGAGGCTGGCTCACGACGCCCACAAGAATTGGGTGAAGAGTAATCCCGACTCGCGCCGAATGCCGGGACTCGAAAAATACTCGACTGAACAGATGTTCTGGATAAGCGCCGCCAGCGTCGGATGCAACAGAATCAGAGCGGAATGGATACCGGACTTGATCAAATGGGACACACACAGCCTCGCACCGTTTCGAGTGATCGGGGCCATCTCCAACATGCCGGAATTTGCAAAGGATTTTCATTGCAAGGAGAATTCGTTGATGAATCCTCCGAAGCGGTGCGCCGTTTGGTAGAGCTGGCGCTATAATCGTATTTTGCTTCAATGCAATTTCTTTATTAAATCGTACTATTGATTACACAACTCAGCAGGTGATTTGCCGCGGCAAAACTGTATATTTTTTCTAAATCTTATCTCTATACTGATCCGATTTTAACCCTCGATATTGTTATTCTATCTAAAAACACGGAAATATAGAATTTTTGAAATTAAATATATCTTTATTGCAAAATTTGAGTTTTGTTACATTGTTTTACATTGAGTAAGCTTTTTCTTCGTGATTTTCTTGAGTGAGGCCTGTGGAGGCAGTCACGCATCAAACTCCAAAGTAATCATCCACCATGTGGGTCCCATCTTCCCAGATACCTATCTTCCATGATGTTCATGTCTTTGTGAAAGCGTTCTTCTTGTTCTTCTCTGAAGAACCCACGATTTTCTACGAATTTATCTTGGTCCTTTATTTCTATCCCGAAATAAGAAGAAAAAAGTACTTTTCACGAAATCTGCAATTGTTTTTCTAAGTTTTTAAATACCTTACTCTCCGCATATATATCAAAATGTATTGGGGTAGTTCGAACAAGCTCGTGTTTGTTTTGCTGCCGTCGACCTATCACTGAATTAAATACATCCTATTTAAATTAAATATTTTTTTTCGCAGTGTAATACGACACTGGGGAAACCCGTACCCCCATGTAGGTTTCGCCAATCGAACCGCAACGGCCAATACTTGGACCAATGTTGGCGGGGCGATGATCGCTTACCCAATTGTACGTCAATGCTCGGCTGAGTATTGACTAGCCAACATTGGTTTGCCAATACGAGGCCAATGTTCGGCCAATATAGACTCGCTAATCATTGGCTTGTCGATACGAGGCCGATGTTTGGCGAAGTATAGACTCGCCAATCATCGGGTTGCCGATACGCGGCCAATGTTCGGCCAAACATAGACTTGCTAATCATTGGCTTGTCGATACGAGGCCGATGTTTGACGAAGTATAGACTGGCCAATCATTGGTTTGCCAATAAGAGGCCAATGTTCGGCCAAGTATAGACTCGTTCATTATTGGTTAATCGATATGAGGCCGATGTTTGACGAAGTATAGACTCGCCAATCATTGGTTTGCCGATACGAGGCCAATGTTCGGCCAAATATAGGCTCTCCAATCATTGGCTTATCGATACGAGGTCGATGTTTGGCGAAGTATAGACTCGCCAATCATGTTTTTGCCGATACGAGGCCAATGTTCGGCCGAGTAACGCATGATCAAACCGCAATTCGTATATTGACGATTCATTGTTTCGCGTCGAAGTCATTGAGAGACGAGATGAATACTTGTTACGAGTCCATTGGACATTATTCTTAACAAATATACCAACAAATCAATGCACTCATTGTTGGCCGATTCTCGAACGAGCTCATACGCGATACTCTGCCCATTTTTATGAACCATCCTACACTGACAGAAAAATTCTGTTAATATTAACTAACCGCGTCTATTTATTTATTTTTTATTTGAATTAACCAGATTTTTCGTGAAATCAAATTTTTCCTATTGCATTCCATTATTGGAATTATTCATTTTAAATATGTTTATTTATTCAAATTAAACTTGAACTAATGAACAAATGGTCTGTCTTTATTGGAACACACATATTAAAGGGTTGTGGGGGTAGAGAGGGTGAAGAGAGAGGAATTATATATATATATATATATATATATATATATATATATATATATATATATATATATAGGTTAGGTTTGGAGATTCTCCAACATGTCAGTCGGTAACACTCTCTAATTATCACGATGATATTAACTAATTCATATAGTTTATGTGATACAAATAATTATGAGAATCCATTTGGTCTCTTATGGCATATCTGCGATTCAAATGTTACGAGCATGTTCGAGTCCCATATAGGTGAAATATTTTCTTCGAACTAATCGTTTCGAAAGACCAGGTAATGACGAATTACAATACAAAAAGAATCAATTTTTTTTTTGGCAGTGCAGGACCAATTTTGGTGATCTATATCGGGTCACAATTATCCGGCAAGACTCGGTCGATAATCGGGCCAAGCTCGAGTGCCAATGATGGCAATCTTGACGGGGACTTATTGTTGGCCGATTCTCGAATGAACTCCTACGCGATACTCGGCCGATTCTCATAAGTCTTTCTAGGGCCAATATTGATTGCGAATATCAGGCCGCTCTTATCATCCGAGGCTCGGTCGATGATCGGGCCAAGCTCGAGTGCCAATGTTGGCGAGCTCGGTGTCGCGCATCGGCCAATCGTTGGCCACTAACGATCACCCTACATGGGCCGATATTTACCGAGTTTGAGTTATGCTTATCATCGGTGATAGTTTATCATCCGCGCTTAAGTCGGTGCGCGATCTGACGTTTACGGCCGAGCGTTCGCCCATCCGTGTGTTGGTCCAGGTGAACGCTGCCTGGCACGGGAGGTCACCGTGGTCGCATAACCGCTACGCCTCAATAATAATGATTATTATAATAAATCATAAAAGTAAGTTGCACCACAGTAAAGAATAACCACTCGTCCATTTATCATTACTTCGGCCATCAGCCGAATTGCCGCCATTATTATTTTTATTATTCAAGGTTTGTTTTTGCCAATAGTTTTTTATCAACCGGATGGTTTGATGCGTCTCGGTGTTACGGAGGAGGACTTTGAGCTCGGACGGAAGCCCCATCTGCCTTACTATTGCAAAGCCATGGTGGACATTGCCACTATGCTGGGTGCCGACAGCGATCGCGCAAAGTCAGAACTTCGCTAAACCCTATCGTTCGAAATGAGCGTTGCTAATGTGCGTAAAAAGTGTAGCTTGATAGATGAAAAAAAAATAAACCGCAATACCCCACTCGCATAAAAGTCACCACATTTCGATCTCATCCAATTGCCGATTGGTTTTACGCAGGTCGTCGGGAGCCAGTACGAACCCGTACAATCCGACGAGCATTGCCGAATTAGAAGTGAAGTATCCCAGCGTACCTTGGATGACGTACAGCAGGTATTTCGTGGGCCCGGGGATCAACGTGTCGAAGAAAGAGATCGTAAACGTCGAAGTGCCCAACAACTACGTCATCTCCAGAATCGATTTGCGAAACGCCGTTTTCTCGACCGAGCTGATGCGTCACACGATTTACCAATTGCTAGCCACGATCCTGCATTCTCCCTCGATCCGGAATCGAGCGGATTATTGCCTGGGCCAAGTAATGGCGAATCTCCAGCTGGTCGTACCCGCCATGTCCGTGAAAGTGTTTTTTAGCGAGGAAATAGAGAAAAACGCGGCCACGATAACGAATGAGATCATCCTCCAATTGAACAAGATATTACGATCGGTAAGTTCGGTTTATAACTGTACCTCGGAGTCCAGTAGAGTATATACATTGTATATATAATATATATACTTTATTGGGTAAACTATACTGAGTATTTACAAATTTTCTGAAGTCTTTCCACCACAAAGCGATAGAGATAGAAAATAGTTTGATGTAATTTCACTTAAGGGTAGATGGGCAAGACGGTCACGCTACGGGTGACGCAATTTTTTGGCTATTCAGCACCAAGATAAGCCATTTCTGACAATGGATCGACGTTAACCTTTGTAAACATTTAGAAGAAAAATTCATCTTGCCCTTCGAAAATCATATATATTTTATATTGAACTATGAAGGTTTGATAAAAGATTACGAATGTTGGCTGGCAAATGGAGAACATTGCTGCCGACCTCAATGTCCGTGACGCTGCCGTATTTCGGCAACATTGAATATTAACTAATGGTAATAATTAATAATCTCGTGACATAAATATAAATAGGCATAATGAAAAATAACTCAAATTGTCCATCTGAGTTGTATTAAACATTGACCGACGCAGTTTTTTTTTCATAATAATCATCGATGATATACTTTTTCAAGTTGGTAGTAACAGAAAAGTTTTTCTTTTCCACGTAATGAAAATATAAGAACGCATAATTTCGCCCTTTAATTATATATTTTATGAAAAATTAGCATCTACAGAGTAAATGTATTGGGGAAGTCGGGGCAAGATGATAACGTTAAGGTCATGTTCAAATAAAACAATACATATATGAGTGAGTCAACTTTAATTATTTTTTAAACTAATCAACATTTATTAATCTTTTAATTTTGAAAGCAGAAAAATCAGTCTTTCTGATTTGTACCATACAATATATATTTTTAATTCAATCTGTATTATTCCCAGCACTGGGATAATGATAAGACACGAATTATTCGCATCTTTCGCATATAAAAGTGATTTCATTTTCAAAACCATCAATTTGATAAGCCAATCATCTAAGTTCTGTAGGATTAGTCCGAATAATCTTGCTTCCATGTCATTTTGATGATTTGTAAGTTCTTCCCCTGGCAGAAACACCGTTCGAAGAGGAACCAAATGCTTTACTAGTTCCACTTCACCCTTTCTAATTTAAATAGTGATACGTTGTAAAATATTCCCGGTTCGCGATAGCTTGTATTCAGCTTGCCCCATTAGACGGTTGACGAATTAACCAAAAATCACGCAATAACCTTGAAAATATCTGCGAAACCTTTCTTATCATATTAATAAGTAGTACTTTCATTGTGTTTACCTACTTGTCTCTAATTAATATCAGCAACTCAAGTGAACTGGAACGATGTTAAACTTTACGAAAAATTACATCGTTTTGACAAAAAATCGATATTGTTTTCTCACTCGAGACGCGTGCTTCTCTATATATATATATATATATATATATATATATATATATATATATATATATATATATATATATATATATATATATATATATATATATATATATATATATATATATATATATAGACATTTATGATGCTAGTTACGTTATCAGTAAACTACGGAAAAAACTAAGAAGTTGCTTTTGGGGGATCAAGCCACATTATCGCTTCATGGTAACACCGAGGCTTCAACAGACCAAGCACGATCGTATTGTTTCGGATGGATCATCTGAAACAAAAAAATCAAACGGTTTTAGATTCAGTAGTTTGTCGATTTGTGGTATACGCAAAAATAACAAAATGGCGGCCATTTATCGAAAATACAAAAAAAAATGTTTTTTCACCGTTTTTGGCCAAAAAAATAGTAAGTATCAAAATTTTAATAATCCTTGATATGCGCTATAGCTATAGTTGTAAAGAACATGTGGTTAAAATTTCATAAGAATCGGTTCAATAGTTTCGAAGATTTTATCAACAAGCCGTCGAAAAACGTTGTTTCGAGAAAAACGCGTTAAACGCGTTTGGGTTACATAAATACATAATTTTCTTTTTTTAATGTATTTCAAAAGTTTATTTAAGTGTAACAACTTTTATATGAATATCTATAATATAAACCTATCAAAAAAATTCATGAAAATAGCCTTTTTTAGCGTCTAAAGCGTGAAGGCCCCTTAACGCTGTCGAAATTCGTAGGGATAAAGCTTCATTGTACCTTACCTTTCGACAAACTACTTTTTGTGGTATTCAAACAGAAAGAAATGAAAGAAGTCCTATATAATTTTACCGTTGCCATTTTGAGAGATCACTAAACGAGTAGTTCGTACAACATTGTGACGTCACAGCGCGTTCGGGTAACTTTAGAAACGCTCGGCGCGTTCTTGCCGAGCCTAATAGAATAACAATTTCAGAGCTACAATTTTGTTAATTATTGTTTTAAAGAAAAAAAAAACGATTGTTATAAAAACCGCACATGATCTTTACAAAGAAAATTAAAAAATGTAAAAACCCAATTATAAATATCATATCAAACGATCCTTGCAATGAAAATAAAATAAATGTAAGAACCTAATTATAAATATTATTTCAAACAGTACAAATAGATCCATAGTATTGTGAAACGTTTCGTTGCGAATATTGATTTATGTATTTTTCACATTTTTATTGTACTTTCGGATCGATAAGTCGGCATGACATTGCGAGCGGAACTTGCAATCGTTGCAGTGGAGCAATATCGAGAAAAGACAAATCCAGCAACGCTGCAGTGTCAGAGCAATCAGCTCACGTTGAGGGCACGATCGAAACTTCCATGAATGTGCAATTCAATGTAGACGGTAGGTGATGGAATGTACATTGAAGATTCGCATACATAGAGTCCCCAAATCAATATTCAAGGGGCCAGTCCACTTTTAACATTTCAAAAAATCGATTTTTTTAAACTGTTTTCGAAAGTACATACATTCAGAAATATTGTGTCCAAATTTTATGAAAATCCGAGCCCTCTAAGTATTTTTTGTTACCTGAACGTCAGGACCTCATTTCGTCTACCTGAGCGTCTAGTGCGCTCGGCCGATCATAGTATAAACTTCAAACGCGTTTTTCTCGAAACGTTTCCAAAATCTAGCTCCATCGTATCTCTAAAACTAATAACCCGATTCTCTTGAATTTGAACCACATATTGTAAACATGATTCGCAACGAGACGACCCTCGATGGTTTAAAATATTTTATTTTTACTCTTTTCTTTGCGAAAAATTGCGAAAAAACGCGTTGTTTTTAACTTTTTTCGTTTTTCATCTGCCATTTTTTTATTTTTTGATAAAACTTTATATCCGAGGGTCATTTTGTAGCTGGTGTCATACTGAATCTAATGGACTTTGATTTGTTTGTTTCAGACAAGCCGTTGCCGAGTTGTGATGGAGCTACCTAGCCCACCTATTTTTGAGGCGTTACGTTAAACTATAGTTTTTGTACTTAAAAATGAATAAAAATGAATTGACAATTTAAAAAAAATGTATTTCAAGACTTTATTTATCAAGCCCAACAACTTTTATTTTCGTATCCTTTATAGAATCCTCAAAAAAAAATCGCGAAAGTTGCCTTTTTTCGTGGCTCCAGAGTGGACTACCCCTTAATTCAGTTGAATTAGTTGGTCGCCTCGCGTGTATAAATGGGGCAAAAAACTAAATCGGGCCTGGTCGTCATGATTCTAAAATATAGAAACTGTTCGACTTGCAACGGGTGACCGCGGCCATGAAACTTGCCGGTACCATCCGAATGGAGTTGAAGTTTGCATCATTGGAATGGAACGAAAATGCTTCTCGATGTTCAGCATTTCTTTATTTTCATTATTATCCAAAATCCAAATTCTTTTGCAAATTCTGGTTAAAGTTTTTCAATAAGGATCCTCACAAATGTCCAAGTGATATTCATAGCTTGAATGTGCCAAAAAAATACGGCAATACGGAAAATATACATTTTCATTGCAACCCAACGATGCAAAGTTCAATAAACCAAAAATATATATTGTGAACATTTGACTCGACCGTTTTGTTGCAAATTCAATGTGGCATTTTTTAAATCAGGACGCCCTGATGAAATTTCCAAATTTACTAAAGTGCTTTACAACTTTTGCATGTATTTTTTAGACATAATTCACTTGTACGACTTAAAAACATGATTATTTCGATAAGTTAACACATAAACGTATCTATACATATGAATATAAATTTATATACAAATTTACAAAATGTTGAAGAGAACATTGATTTTCAGTGAAAATCTCAGTCTTCGCTACTTCGATACGAGCGATTGCACTTTGTTGATACACGTATCGACTAGACTTTTCCACCGTTTCGATGATTTATGGGCCGCCGGTGATTCTACGCTATCGAGGGACGGAAGATTGTCGAGTGACGGTAGACTAAGGGTGATCGAAACTGACTCCGTTATCGGCTCGATTTCCTTCACACCATGCAATCCATTTTTTCCTCGTTTTCCCCTCGACCAAATCATGATCTTTTTCGTTTTGGTCGGTTTCGCGGATTTTTTATCGGTGACAGGAGCGCATTTCAGTCCATTGATCTTTTTCAGTGAATCAGCAGTGACGTCCGAGCAGTCAACACTTCTTTCCACTGATTCCGGAGGGTTTTCCCTTTGGCAGTTTCGCTTTTCCGAATGACACGACGACTGCTGCGTAGGCAGGGGCCTGAAAAGAAATCACTTAATTTTTCCAATTCTAAAATTGTGCGAATTCTTGTTGTGGCGGCGGAAAAGGTTTTTTTCACCGTACCTCTTTGTACTGTTATCCGGAACTATAACTTGCACACACGCGTTGAGTCTTCCCCAAAAATCGTACAGCCCCTTTCTGCCATAGTCGAGAATAAATTGATACGCAAGTTGCGGCGGTAGCTGGCACTTTTTGTACAGACAAGGAATTATTTTTCTCTGACCAGTGCCTGAAAGGATAAATGTCATTGATAAGATTTCATGCCCTGGTTATGGGGATGGTACGGTAGTACGGAGGGTTGTTTAAGGGCAGATATACACCTAGATGGTCCAGGTCGAGGATTTAGAAGCTATGAACATTCCGTCGACCGTAGAAGACCTACACTATTGGCCTGGTATCGATGATTCCATGTAAGTTGACAAATTTTATGATTTATTCATTTCCAAATTTTCAAACGCGTTTTTGTCAAAACCAAGTTTTTCAAATCGGTACCCAAAATTTCTCGAAAACCAATGAACCGACTGCCTTGAGGTTTTTTGTGGTTATTCTATACACCATTATCTAGTACTTGTCATAGGATTTTTTTTCCGTTATCTAGTTTTTGTTTTATAGGCAAAATAATAACTAATTTTTGGCCCAAAAATCACTATTTATGTTCAAACGTCCGCCATTTTGTCATAAATCGATATTTTCAAAATCGGCTATGACAAGTACTAGATTATAGTATCTCATTTAATAATCTTTTTGGTTTTTTTTCAGATGATTTTTGAAGAAACGCCAGTGGGTATACGCAGTACCGTATACGCAGATTTTTTACGACGCTCCAAGGATCATACAATATCCTTGTATATTTTTGATATTTTTAAATAAAGAAAATTCAAAAAAATTTTGGAAGTATATACTTTTAGATAATTAAAACCCCAATCAGAAATTTCAAATAGTTTTCCTTGAAAAAATTCACAAAACTGAACTTTTTTCCGGCTCCTAGGTGTATATCGCCCCTTAAATTTGCATCGTTCGAATACAACGGAAATTATGATTTTTTTAGTTGCTCAAATTTCTTTTGACAGTTCTTAGCTTTGAAAATCCGTCAACAATTTTTTTATTTGTTTGTTCAGATCTGTGATATAAAGTTGAAAAAAAAGATTCTTTGAAGTAATGAACAGGAGGAAATAAAAATATAAAAAATAATTTTCGTTGCATACCAACGACGCGACTTTCGACTTGCGAAGAGCATGAACATTACGGTGGTTAAAAAAAAATTAATTTTTTTTGCGCGGCACCCAACGGAAAATGTTACTACGTTATGAAAAAGTAATTCATACAAAATTTGAGAGGTCTAAACATTTTTTTAGGCAGTGCTCAAACGACTTTTAATTTTTTTTCTTGATTCTTCGTCAATTTTTTTCCCCGCCAATAGACATCATAATAATATAATTCAAATAGTTTATCCGACTTATGTTGAAAGAGATTTTCGTTGAACGATTCAGATTGATTTTTCCGTAAATAATTTTTGTTCAATGCTGCCCACTCCAATCGTAATTTTTGTAACCTTTTGAAATTGATGCAAGGCTGAGAAATTCCTATTCCGGTTTCGCTCCAAAAATCAGTTATTTTGTCGATAACGTTTTGTGTACTCTCTCGAACAGAAAATTTAAGAGTATTATGACGGTGAAAGTATAGACTTAATGCTTCTCTATTCGTGAGGAATTTTCGCTCCACAAATTCTTCGATTTCCGACCCAATCAGATAAATTTCGGCACTTTCACTATCGTCCAAACCCGCGATCATTTTTTGCGTTTTTATTATTTGGGGTACGGTGACGTACCTCAATACAGCAAATACTGGAAACAGTCAAGTGAATCGCGAAAAGAACTCACGGACAGTCAGAGAAACAAAGGTGCAGTAGCGTCAACAGCGCCGCGGTTTGTAACTCTCGAATCCGTATGACTTTGTTTTCTTACTCCAAAAAACATATTACTTCAAAAAAACACGCATACTTGTGAGACGTTCAGTGATGTAAACACCGCGTTCTTGTTCATCAAGTCATTGATATCATTTTCACAACCGAATTACAAATATTGATTCTTAATCTGCAAATACAAATTGTTTATGGTAAAACAAAATATTTAAATAAAAATTGTGTATTGTTACAGAAAAAACTGAATCAAGACTTACATTGGATGACGCACTAACATTTTCTGCATCGAGATAAACAAAATAAATACTCCGATAATCTTAAAAAAAAAAAACATGAAAAAGGCGTTTGAGCACTAACTGAAAAATTGTTTAAAACCCTCAAATTTTGCATTTTTTGGGAAAAACTCTTTAAAGTGGAAATATGCGATTTTACTTGAAATTAAGGGGTTAGGCTACTATGAAAATAAAAAAAAATCGTTCGTCGCTTGAGGAAACTCAAATCGAGAAGGAAGTTCCAACATATGGTGCAGAAATCACATATTGAAGGTAAACTTATGATTACAACGATAAAACTGCTAGTTCTTTAAATACGTTCTTTTCGAAACTAAGTTCTTCAAAACGATGTACATCATTTCTCGTCATCTGATGAACGGATTGACTTAAAATTTGGTACACTCATTCAGTATAATAGTAGTTTAGTTTTGACCGACGTTTTCATTCTTAAATATTTTTTCACTAGCTATTAACAATAATGATTTCGCTTTTCCTGAAACAGTCGGAAGAAAAATTCAAATTTTTTGTTTACGATGATTGAAACACGAAAACCAAAATAAGGACCGGTGGAATCTTAGCCAATTAATTTTTAGCCATATTGAATACACTGGTGGTCATTTTTAAGAATGGTAAACTTTAACGAAAACACTTTTTTTTTCGGATCAACGGAATGCCCAAAATCAAGTACACCATTAAGGAGTTTCGATACCGGCGGTACAATGTTGCCATGCTAAACCATGTTAAAAACATAAAAAATTTCAAAAAGTTCAGAATTTTATAAAATTTGGTGAACATATTCTTTAGTGCCAAATTTGCAATACAAATTTTTTCAGATTTTTCTTCTGCACAGTTATCGAGTAAGTTAATACTAAAGTTCACGTATATAAGCATAGCGTTTCCATATATATAGGTATACATTGCGGGCATAAGAAATCTGCTTTAATGCTTAATTACTCGATAACTAAGTGGAAGAAAATTTTGAAAAAATTTGTGTTTTCGCACTTAATGATGAAGAACATTATCACCAAATTTGATCAATTTCTTAACATTTTGACTTTTGTATGTTACAGAAATGTATTGTTACAGAAAAAACTGAATCAAGACTTACATTGGATGACGCACTAACATTTTCTGCATCGAGATAAACAAAATAAATACTCCGATAATCTTAAAAAAAAACATGAAAAAGGCGTTTGAGCAGTACTAAAAAATTGTTTAAAACCCTCAAATTTTGCAAAACTTTCTTTTTATTAACATACTCCAATTTTCCGTTAAGAAAAAAAAACGATTTTTTGAACATAGTTACCTATGCCCACTGCCTGTGCGTAATTCAGAAAGAACGAGTTGGCAGGACTTTTGAGAAAATCGGGAGATATCACGACGATCAGCCTGTTGCAACGTTCCGAAATCAAGCGCATCACGGCTTCGTGCTCGAATGGTATGCCCCCCACGAGGTCTCGATCTTTCAGGCACAACTGATCGGAGAACAAAAGCATAGAACTATTAACGGGTCAATTGTGTTGGTAAAAATTCGACGTATTCGCCGAAAGAATTAAGCAAATTTTGCAATCAGTTCGATTAAATACCTTCAATCCGTGTCGGTTTTCGAGAATATCTATCATCTCATTCACGAATTCCAAATCTTCCTCCGCGTACAATACAAAAGCGTCGTAGCTCTGGCTTTCCATTCCTTGTTTCACTCTGTACAAGTCATCTTAAAAGAGAAACCCATTGGATAATTTAGTATAGAAACAATAATAAAAATTGCAAATGAATTGTGGGGTCTTACAGAAATGCTGCAATAGCGATAAGAATAGGATCGCATAGTTTGTTCTGAGTCCCTGTGTAGAATTAGCAATTGATTCACCAATCCATTCAAGAATCAGAACACTTTTAATTAGCGGTAGTATTAAGGGGAGGTACCTGAGTAAACGGCGAGAAAAACAGGTAAACTTCGGGCATTTTTATCTCACAAACTTTCGATTGGATCTGGGTTTTTTTTTATTGGAAAATATGTACATTGAGGTACGTTTAGGAATTTTGAAAAATAAATTCGTTGACTGGAAGCGATTCAAACGTGATTATCTCGAAACATAGTTTTCAAAGGTGCCAGATGTATGTCGAAAACGGCTTGTCCGATTTTGTCCAAATTTGCATACAATATTCTTCGATAGTTTTTCTCGTTCGCCACGTAGGGTTTTTTTTTTATTTTCATTTTTGACGCAATTGCGACCATCTTAATTTAACATTTGTTTTTCGTTCGCAATTTTCGACGATTTTGGATTGCATATACATTGCATAAAAAAGGAATGGTTCAATCAAATGAAAAACCCCTACGTGGCGAATCGCTTCCAGTCAACGAATATATTTTAAAAAATTCCTAAACATACCTCAATGTACATATTTTCCAATAAAAAAAACCCGGATCCAATCGAAACGTTGGTTTTTGAGATAAAAATTCCCGAAGTTTATCGGACAAATCGTTTTTTTTACTTAAAAATACTTCGAAATCATAAAAACAATATGCTATTGGTCCTGTAGCGAAAAATATTGTTTAAAAGGATCAATTATCGATTTTGCCGCAGCGCATGGGACTTCTTTCAGCCGCCTCGTACAACTTTAAACGCGTTTTTCTCGAAACCACTTTTTTCAAACTGGGAGGACGCATTACTCGACACCTTTGCATGGATAGATTTGAAATTTTTATAGTAGCTTCACAATTACATTCTCTATGGGAGCACGTAGCCGTTTTTTTGATTAAATGTAAACTTTTTTTTTATAAACAACTAACTTGTTTTTTGGGCAATAAAGCGATTAATGTTTTTCAAAGAGCGCCATTTTTTCAAAATGGGATAAAAAAAATCCCTACGTAGTCCCATAGCTAATAGTATATAGGTTATAATTTTTTTTGGTTTTTGTTCCCGGTCTCTTATACTTTACGAGAAAACCGTCCTCCCGTGAAGCTCTTTGTAAAAAAAAGTTTTTTAAGATGCGCTCTGTCGCCGCCATTTTGTATGAAAATTATAATAACATTTGTTTTTATACTTCAATATGTGTTAAATAAACCGTCTCAAAAGAAATCCTATTCGTTTTCCATACTCCCAAAATAAATTGTCGAAGTTAGGCCTTATTTTCTGCCGCTGGAGTGTTGTTATCCCTCAAGCTAATCAAATTCAGCTGTAGTATTCCGTTAATTAGTTCCGTTAACTAGTAACGAGCAGTGGTAGTGTTTCAACCCGACAGTGTTTTTTTTTGTCGCACGTGGTGAGAAAAAACGTCAAGAAAAAATTGTACACCATTTTTTTAATTTCTTGTGTGGGTAATTGTATGTATAGAAGAAACTTTTTGGAAAATTTTTCAATCCTACTCTACGTAATTGGAGTGTGATCACTTGTGACATACTGAAATCATGCTTATCTTCTAATTTGCCCATTACCAAACGACATGGCAATTGTGATGACCGAAACGAATTGAGAAATAAATGTTAAATTTATAAACGGATAATGTTAAAGTATCGTTTCGAGACTCTGAGATGAACTGAAGAAAAGAGCCTAGCGAAAGCAGGGCCCTCGCTAGGTGCCCTCCTCGAGTGCAGCGGCTCAACTGCTGTCGTAGGAAAGCGGACGGTGGCACAGAAGGTGCTAACCGTGCAGCGATCAAAAAAGAGCAGTAGATAAAAGATATTGAATTTTAAGACTCTGTCAGTGTGAGAATGCATGCACTGAGAAAAAAGAATCGTTGAATCTGCAAAATCTGCTGTTTTGTTATGCCAATCAAAAATCAAGTTGAACGTATTGAAAGATACATTTTGTTAAACCAACTGAACTTTGGATGGATGAACGAATTTTGTTTTTCAGTGTGAATAGTCTTTTGGTTTTTGCTATATGGGTATAGGATCACTGCAAAATATTGCAAACAGACAAGTGGGTGGCAAAATGCGACAGTCATCAGACACGGCACATTCACTTTCGAGAGCTTTGCCCCGATAAAGATAAATATTTAAAAAAGCAGGTATTACATTTTTTAGGAAAAACTCTTTAAACTGGAAATATGCGATTTTACTTGAAATTAAGGGGTTAGGCTACTGTGAAAATAAAAAAAAATCGTTCGTCGCTTGAGGACACTCAAATCGAGAAGGAAGTTCCAACATATGGTGCAGAAATCACATATTGAAGGTAAACTTATGATTACAACGATAAAACTGCTAGTTCTTTAAATACGTTCTTTTCGAAACTAAGTTCTTCAAAACGATGTACATCATTTCTCGTCATCTGATGAACGGATTGACTTAAAATTTGGTACACTCATTCAGTATAATAGTAGTTTAGTTTTGACCGACGTTTTCATTCTTAAATATTTTTTCACTAGCTATTAACAATAATGATTTCGCTTTTCCTGAAACAGTCGGAAGAAAAATTCAAATTTTTTGTTTACGATGATTGAAACACGAAAACCAAAATAAGGACCGGTGGAATCTTAGCCAATTAATTTTTAGCCATATTGAATACACTGGTGGTCATTTTTAAGAATGGTAAACTTTAACGAAAACACTTTTTTTTTCGGATCAACGGAATGCCCAAAATCAAGTACACCATTAAGGAGTTTCGATACCGGCGGTACAATGTTGCCATGCTAAACCATGTTAAAAACATAAAAAATTTCAAAAAGTTCAGAATTTTATAAAATTTGGTGAACATATTCTTTAGTGCCAAATTTGCAATACAAATTTTTTCAGATTTTTCTTCTGCACAGTTATCGAGTAAGTTAATACTAAAGTTCACGTATATAAGCATAGCGTTTCCATATATATAGGTATACATTGCGGGCATAAGAAATCTGCTTTAATGCTTAATTACTCGATAACTAAGTGGAAGAAAATTTTGAAAAAATTTGTGTTTTCGCACTTAATGTTGAAGAACATTATCACCAAATTTGATCAATTTCTTAACATTTTGACTTTTGTACCGAAACTCCTTAAGCCCCTTACGTCCAAAGGCCCTTCACAAGAATGTTTATAACTTCTTGATATTTTATTAATTTTTTATTTTATTATTGATATTTTTAATGGAATTTGCTAAAAACTTTGTTAATGTACATACAAATAAATGTCCCAACGATTTTTCAGTCGTCTTACAAATTCCACAAAATTAATTTTTGTAAATAACCCTGACCCTTTGGGCGTCATAGTAGCCTAACCCCTAAACCCCATTTTGGACCTTCAAGTTTCTGCTGCTTTATGCTAAGAATGTACTTCCATTAATCTTTGATTCCATTTGTATGAAGACGTATAAGCATTAATATCCATACCCATAGTAAGAATCTCCTTCTCCGCCTCAGCCTGGATTCCATTTACGGAACTCGCGCACCGCTCCATCCTTTCCAAGTACCGTAGCGCGTCTCTCTCTAAAAAAAATTTAGAATTATCATTGAGGACTCCAGGAAATTCCGTGATCGTTGTAGTTGGCAAATCGAGGGAAACGAACCCATCAACGAAAGAGCATCATCTAAGACGTCCCATCTATCGATCTTGGCCAGGATCGACTGGAGATCTTGAAGGTTACAAGGCGGCTTTCTGTCTTGTAGAAGTGTCAACAATTGTCCAGTGGGATCGGAGTGCGACGCCAGCGACGGTATAGTTTCACCGCCAATTTCCCACAAATGTGCCAGTCCCCGCCAATCTCTGGAAACGCCGTTGCATACGATAATGTAAGGCGATCGCTAAGTTTTCACGATCATCGTGCGACTGTTGCTCAAACATTGACATTTCGGTTATACGAGGTTTCGTCGAGCGAAAAAAAAATAAGATAAAGACGAATTTTATGTCGAAAATTCGCGAATGACCAACCTTGGTAGTCCATCGTCGGTGGGTAGCCACTTGGTTGGATTTAAAAGCGTTGAAAGAAGTATTCTCGTGTCGATCGATAGAGCAACAAGAGGAATCGTTGACAGGTCGGCCATTTTTGTTTCCACACGTGCAGGTACGATCATAGGGAACGCGACGCACAGAAAGTAGCCCACTGACTTGAACACTCACTGGACAGCCGAATACTCACCAACTGAAGATTGTGTACTAACTGGAGAGAGGACGCCGCGGGCTCAATATGGCGGAAGCAACGCGATTGGAGGTTCGTTCAGCGCCACGCAATGTAGAGAAAGGTACTAGGCAGCGCGCTAATGCGCTTGCGTCGACATAGTGGGGGTAATCACGATCTTACATACAGGTGTGACAACGGCGGTAGTGCGGCTAGGCACCCTAAGCAGTTCTGTTTTTCATTCCGATTTCTGCCGCTTGGTGCGTGACGGCAAGGGGAAGCAGTGGTGCGATGAAGAGAGAAATAGCTCTTCTGTCCTTTTCCCTCCTGAACGCAACGCATGCGCCGTTCGCCCTAACTTAATTTACCGTACTGCCGTGTAAAGTGCATAATAGACGAAACCAATAAAAAGAATGTGTTGATTAAAAAAAACATGACCACTTTCATCTAAAAAAAAACTGAAAACTTTTTGAATACATTAATCCATACCAGCACATATTCCGACCATTTACATCCTTTTTTCTCCAATGTCTCACAATACATCGTTCTTCGAAATGTTTTTCGCACACGTACTGAGACTCTTTCAGTCCCGGAATAGCATCGAGCCATTTTTTGTATCGTTCGACGTTTCTGGGCACGCAAAACACGCAGCATTTCTGCTTACAATTGTTGTACCCCGTTTTACAATTGCTAACCGCGCACCCTTAGCCATTTCGCATTTTTTTCGCAAACACTACCAAAAAAAATCACACTTATGCGTAAAAACACGATAAAAAAGTATCACGGTAAATCGCGTAGAACCTTCTGGTATATGGTCGCAAATGAAGGTTATTTCGACAATCGCGCCACAAAAACATACGTAAACACCTTGGGCCCATTCGCCGGTAAGAGATAAGGGGAAACTACCTCCCCTTGCTAGTAGCGACGCGCAGCGGCTAATTTATTTTATTAATAATTGTAATATATGTGAAATGTATGCCATATATTGAAAATATATGTTGCATATATGTGCCAAATTCTAATTTTCGTAACGTTTTTATATATGAGATGTATATGCGTGGTATTACTGTATATCAATGTATCATATATCAATGATATATGTAGCATTTACCCTGCATATATACCACAAATATTTAGCATGTATGTTGCATACACACTGCGTACATACCACATATATACTGCATAAATGGTACATATATGCCACATATATACAGATATGCGTAGCATATCTGTATATAGTGTTTATATGTAATAGCGTACTTTAACTGTAAGTTAAGTTTTTTTAAGTTCAAGTTTTAAGTTTTATTAAGTTTAACTGTAATAGTGTTTATACACAGCATATATTTTTTGTCAGGAATATGTATCAAAAATGTATGCGTCATATATGACGCATAAATGACACATACATGAGTCATATATGACGCATACCTTTTTGATATATTTTTCTGACAAAAAAATAGATTGAAAATATATCGAAAATATATGCGTCGTATATGCCTCATATATGCATCATATATAGTGTTTATACGTAGCATATATGTTTTGGTCAGAATAATATATCGAAAATATATGGCTCATATATGCGTCATATATTTGGTGCATATTGAATATATACGTATTATTCTATTTTTCGTCACTATATATGCGACCGATATATATATATATGTAGCATATATTTTCTGCATATATTTTACATACATAAATTTCCATGGGGGTAAGGACTATATCAATAGAGTTTCAGATGAAAATATTCGGTAATAATATTGAAAATTCCGCGGAGTTATGATTGTTTTACTGAAAAAGTGATTTGTTTCGTTTTCATCTCTTTATGAATAAAAAAAAATATTTCGCCATTTCTTTTCTGCTAAATAAATTGTTCGTACGTCATCTACGATGTTCAAAGCATGTGCAGTCATTTTTTGAACCTTTTTGGATAGATAGCTTGGTCACAATACCGGTTTGAAAATTGGAAGTGTGACCACGAACGGTTAATAAAAATGAGAAACAATCGCGGCAAATATGGATGCGTCGACGTTATCATCCTCATCCGAATCATTGTGACCAAAATATAGAACTTGTTCTCGAAGCCGAAGCGAATGCGCTAATTCATCACAAGAACCAACCTCCAGTTTGCTGTTAAACAATCAAGACCTTTGCAAATACTTTGTTTTTCACCCTCGAAGTATGTTTTCCACGAAAACAAAAACAATTTAAAGAAAGTGGGTTTAACGATGGGTCGTTCGTGCCCGCTTTCGATTTGACCGCTCTGCCGCCGTTAGTAAACAATCTGAAAGAAACTGGCGGTGCTTGAGGCTTATGTTACCCCTAAACTTTATCTTCGGCAGGATCACAGGCCACGTGCACGGGTCTAGTAGTACTTACTGTTGAATTATTGAGCTTTGGCACAGCTGGCCCAACCGTGGGGTTCTAGGGTTAAAATAAATTAATTGAGTCAATGACGAGTCGGACGATTTATCAAAACATGTATAACGATTTATTGAGGACCTATGCAAGCATGTTTAGACTTTTTTTTTCCCTGAAATATGCAGGTATCTATCCAGCTCTACTTAGTGCTTTACAATCGGACGCGCGATACTCATATTTTAAAAAAAATCATATTTCCATTATCGGCTCGTCTCAATTTCAGCGCTCTAAACGATCTAATAATATTTCTCTCAACGGCGGAAAATGCACACGCGTGCCATAATTATTTGTCGAATTTTTCCATAAACACAGATTACCCGAGTTTCCAGAGTCCGTTGTGGTTGTTTTTTTTCTCGTGCAATAGACGTGTGTGTGTATATATGTACACATATAAATGAGCGAGCCGGGGTAAACATTTTGAGACAAACCGATCACACTCTATACAAACTATGTACCTACGATCGTACGCGTGGAGTCGCTTAATCTACATTTTGATTGCCAGTCTTCAATGCTCTTGTTTTGTTTTCGTCCAAGATTCTTCCCATTTCTATTTCACGACGGTTCTCTCTTTCTTTTTAATACAATAATTTCTCTGTTGTGACTTTTGCGTGAGTTTTTTCATTGCGACATATACGGTTCGTTTTCCTTATCCGATAATATCCGTGAAATATTATTCGCATGCTTGTGTCAGTTCGAATTCATTCTCGATTCGTGTACAATTTCAATGATTCGTTTCCAAGGAGATTTTTTTTTAACTGACGGGTCGATTAAGATTGAATTTGCGTGTTGTGTGTGTGTGTGTGTGTTTTTTAAATTCTTTACTTCAATCGTAGGTTGATGAAACATAAGGCTCATTGGCCGTCGGATTTTGCATTTCGTTTGGAGAACCGCTCGTTCTATGTGCGTGATCACATCTACACAACACGTGCACGATATTATGTGTATCAGAGCCGGAAAGGGCTCGCGGCTCCACCAGACTCAGAAATGGATTTTCAGAGCTGGAGGACCCGATCTATTATTTTTTTTCTGAGGTAACCAAGGCTGGTAAGATTCTCGATAGCGGATACGGAAGATCACTTTGGTCAAATACAACGCGCCTGGATTCGATCATTTGCATGGCAAGTCCATTGCGCCTTGCCTGCAAAAATATTGATCACCGATCGAATTTTGGTACGTGTAAATGAAGAAACATAAAAGTTTCATAGGTCTTCAAGGTGGTACACCACTGTGACGGGCAAAAAAATCGATTTTTTCGCCTTTTCGTGAATATGTAATTGAAGAAAATGTGAAAAAAATGTCATGTTGAAATATTGCAAATTGACCAAGTTACGGACGATTTAGTGAGCGCAGGTAGCGCAACGATTTACGTATACTAAAACTTTCAATCGCGCTTTCGTCCGATTTTCCATCAAAGAAACCAAAATTTCCGTAATTGCAGTAGCTATCGTTGCACGAGCCGTTCTTTTTCTTTGAAATTTAGTATTTTTTAAGCTCCCGAATAGAAGTCAAAACATTGCCAAAATGACACTTTTTCACAGCCGCCATTTTGTGCATTTTTTTTCGGATAACGGCTACGTAGAACGAGAAATACATTTTTATGGATTATAAAAAACGTTTTTATTTTTCGGACCAACCATTGTGAAGTTATCGATCCGGCCGGTGGACCACATTTTTTCTACAGAGTCTTATTATACCTCATTGACGTAAATTTTCAATTTTTTAAAATAAGTATTTACACGAAATAAGTTCAATGTATGCTTAATAATCGAACTTTTTTCCAAATCCCAAATAAATTATCCAGTAGACAAAAAACATCGGAAAACCGATGTTTTTTCGGCCCATCACAGTAGTGTCCTCTCTTGAGATGAAGAACGAGGTATCGCGGCAAAAATGAGTGGAAGTTTGTTAGGGTTTGATATATGGGGAGCATTAATTCGAAACTACCAGCCTCGTTTGCTTTTTTACGTAAACTCGCGATGAAAAAAGGCGAATAAACGAACAGTTCGAGATACGCAGGGTGATACAAAATCTATATCGAGTCGAAATCACCTCGCACACACATACAGATTGTTAAAATTGTCATTAGTACCCTACAACAATGTTAAATATAGTTAGCTCGCGTAATTGTTCAATAGTAGCGACGATAGTTCGTAAAGTGAGTTCAGTTAGTAGTAAATTATCGAGTCGTAGCGGTGATAGTGAGTAATGACAATAATAGTAGATAATCTTTTTTGTCGTTTTTATTTTTTATTTTTTTCACTCGTTAATGTTTCTTTCGAACGAGACGATTCTTACGCACAGCTTGACTGACGTTTACAATAACCGTGGAGCCCTGGAGAAATCGGCATTACTTTACAAACGTTACGAATTCTTATTTACACAATATTTTGCCAGTTTCACGTCTCGCAGGGTATCCCAGTAAAAAGAACGGAAACCCAGCACTTTTAGCGTAGAATTGGAATTTTTGACTGGAGCTAGATGGTTGCACGCTGAAAGTAGTCCCAATTAAATGTTGCCCCTCAACTCGCCCCAACCCTAAGAAATAGGGGTTGAAAACTTAAAAACCGCCGTATCTCGATAATCAATAGCCCGATCGAAAAATGTTTCAAACAAAAGTTGTTTGGAATAATAAAGTACGTATAAAGTTATGTGACGTCCAACTCCCTATCTTTGAAAATAGCGGCATGAAAACGATCCGAAAATTGGGGGTTGATGGTGCTCTCGCGTTTTTGTGCCGCTATTTTCAAAGATAGGGGATTGGGCGCCAGATGACTTTATACGTATTTTATTATTCCAAACAACTTCTATTTGAACCATTTTTCGATCGGGCTATTAATTATCGAGATACGGCGATTTTTAAGTTTTCAACCCTTATTTCTCAGGGTTGGGGCGAGTTGAGGGGCAACATATAATTGGGGCTACTTTCAGTATGCAACCATCTAGCTTTAGTAAAAAAATTCTAATACTAACGCGAAGAGTGTTGGGTTTTCGTCTCTTTTGCCGGACTATTGACGAAGCAACGTTGCGTGTCCTCGAACGTGAAATTGACACTCATGAAATCCCCAAAGTCCACGAAGTGAATCTACTATTCCCATATGCATACGCAGTGCAGGCTTCACCGCGTGCTTCACTCGCTATCTTTTTTCTTTATAGTACATCAGTAAATTTCTTATTTACAGGATGGTCGTTGAACGCGAAACAACGAACCGATCAAACTCGTCACAAAATCTAATGCTCTTTATTTTATTTTTCCTTCACTCAACATGGTACTCACAGCTACGCCATAACGCGTGACACGAAAATCAAGACTCTTTTTACGAGGCAGATAAAACGCGAGTGAGGTTCCTCATTTTTTTGCCTCAATTATTTGCAAAATTACAACTTTTGTGACGAAACGCTTGTATAATTGTACAAATATTCTCTTACATTGAGCGACGAGTTGCTTTTTTTTCTCCTTTGTCAATGAGTAACAATTTGAAAGTGAATGATAACGTATGGGGTTGAAGTTGGCATCGTTGGAATGCAACGAAAATTCGTTTCAATTTGTTACTTTCATCATTTCCCAAAATCACATTTTGCAAATTTGGATTGTAGATCTCTAAAGTAGAATGGTTAAAAATGTATGCTCGATTTTCGTAGCTTAAATCTGCCAAAGGAAATTTGGAAAATAAAAAGAATCATTTTCGTTGCACTGCGACGATGCGAACTTCAATCTCATGATGATGTAGTCCCTCTCAACGTGACCTACATCTGATCACCTGAGAATATATTTTTTTTGCCGAAAGATTCATGTGTGGCGCTTCTTTTTCACGTCTATTCCCACATACTCGAAGGAAATACAATTTTGATTTCGATTGCAATCGACGTCAAGATCACACACACACACACACAGACACACCGAACAAATTTACTCGCCTTTCAACGTTCACAAATATATTTACAAAAAAACTTCGACGAGCGGGACATTGAGAACTAGAGACACGAACGAGAAAAAACACGTAGAGATCTATAATCTTATCACCGGAGCTTTTATTTTTCCGCGCGGACTCGGGAGTCCAAGAGAATTCTGGAACGTTCACTTGGACTCTTGTCGGGTCGTTTATTTTCTTTCTCTGCGATTAATTGGAGCTAACGGTGCTCGATTGAATTGAGATCGCAGCTTGGTTTTATCTTTTCATCTTGAAACGCGCCGAAAAATGACGGCGACGTATGGCAGTGCTGGTGAAACAACGGTCACGAGGATAATGTTACGTGGATGCGTGGGAATTCGTACTATCGACACCCTCGCTCGTTCTGAGCGCAACAGAAGCCCCGATGCTCGGGGCAGTATTGTCTAGAAATTCGTAAAAAAATGTTTCTTTTTAATATTTAATTTTATTATTCTACAGATCTTTCTGAATACGTCTGTGAAAACCGTTTAAGGGGGGATTGTCTTTTTTTTCGCAAAATTTACCGCTTTTTGGGAATTTTTTTGTGAAGAAAGTATACAACGGAAAACTTGTGAAACTTGGCATATAGTTTTATGTATCTGTTTACTACACACAAAACATTTTTTAAACAATTTCATACAAAAATCCGCCTCCCACCCCCCTCGACGCGCGATGGTCCTTTTTTGATGGTGTGCACGATTTCTCAAAAACTATTCAACCGATTGCCTTCAAATTTGGACAGAATGCTCAGCTGACATCCTTTTATCGTTTGATGAAGCAAAAAAGCAATGCGTTTAATAGTTTTTTATTTATAACAAAAAATCCATCAATTTTTTTCGAAAAATCGATACTTCAAGTTCAAAACGTCACCAAATCGTCAATTTTTTTTTCCCTTCATCGAACGATAGCTATATGTGTCTAAAGTAAAATGCTTTTTGGGTTTTTGTTGCAGGATGAACGTGAAGGCTGTAATCGTGCACACCATCAAAAAAGGACCATCGCGCGTCGAGGGGGGTGGGAGGCGGATTTTTTGATGAAATTGTTTAAAAATTTTTTTGTATGTAGTAAACAGATCAATAAAACTATATGCCAAGTTTCACAAGTTTACCGTTGTATACTTTCTTCACAAAAAAATTCCCAAAAAGCGGTAAATTTTGCGAAAAAAAGACAATCCCCCCTTAATGATACTCATTAAATTATCCGAGTTATAGAAATGATGAGGCGCACTTTCGGGGAGCGCGTCGAGGTGCAGCAACTTTAAGGGGACTTCTCACTTTAGACGCTAAAAAAGGCTATTTTCAAGTTTTTTTTTCATAGGTTTATATTATGGATATAGATATAAAAGTTGTTACACTTAATAAATACATTTAGAAAATGTTTTTTTTTATTTATTTAAGTCACTATTTATATACGAAAATAGTGGTTAAAAAAATGTCCTAAAAAAATTGTAGGTTTGCGCTGTTGATGAAATCTCGGAGATGGATCATCCGAAACAAACAAATCAAACGGTTTTAGATTCAGTGTTTTAATGGCTATAACGCATATCATACGATTTTTAATATATGCACAAATAACAAAATGGCGGACATTTTTCGAAAAAAACATGTTATTTTTCCAAAAAAAAAACATGTTTTGTTTTCATCGTTTTTGGCAAAAAAACGTGAATATGAATTTTTTCAAAAATCCTTCATATGCGCTATAGCTATAGTTGTAAATAATATGTGGTTGAAATTTCATAAGGATCGGTTCAGTAGTTTTAAAGATTTTATCAACAAGCTGGCGAAAAACGTTGTTTCGAGAAAAACGCGTTTAAGGCGGAATTTGGACAGAAAAAGATAAGCAATATTGAGGGATTTTAAAAACTACGAAATAATTATTCTACAATTATCAGACTTTAGGTATACTTTAATAGGATATTGAAGTAAACAAAACAATTTTTTAATATTAATTCGTTACCAAAATGGCGGGCGTAGCGAAGTAGACTTTGATGTGCAAAAAAGTTCAAACATTTTTTCAGTTAGAACATGTATAGTTTCTATGTGACGGTAATTAAAATGAAGAAAATGCGAATTTAAGAAAATGGCCGGAATTTACAAAAAAAAAATCAACATTTCACGCATAATTTCTGCAAAATGTGGATTAAAAAAGTAGTTTTTTCCAATTTTTCGAAAACAATTCACGTCAAGTAGAAGGTACCAATATTATCAATATTTCTACCAAGTTTCAACTCAATCGGCTTAATAGTTTGTGAGTAATCCAGCACGCCAATTTCGATACTGCAGTCTTGAGAAAAAAGGCGTTTGAAGTTCACGCCCGCTCCGAATTCGAGCGTTGAGGCACAGCGTTCACGGGCTGTAACGTTCGAAGTTTTTCGAATTTCGCTTTGAAACTTTGGGAAAATATTCTACATATATAGTTCTATTGTTTAAAGAGAAAAAAAAGATATCGATTTTTTGATCGTTGTAAATGTATATCCCGCCTCAAAATTTGTTTGGGTTACATACTACATTTATATCAATATCTATAATATAAACCTATCAAAGAAATTCGTGAAAATAGCCCTTTTTAAGTGTCTGAAGTGAAAAGACCCCTTAAATGCGTTTTTTCCGTAAAAATGCTTTTCAAATCCCAGCCGCAATATCTCGATAACCAACTGGTCGATTGAGCTCAGATTCGGCATACACCTTCAGTACACAGTTGTTTAACGGTTGCAGCAGAATTGGAAAGATTTTTTTTTCTTCACACAGCTCGTAGAATGGTTAGAAAAGTAGGCAAAATTGTCAAGAATTTTTGCATTTGATCCGCCATTTTGGATCCGCCATTTTGAATTTTTCCATTTTTTATCCCAGATTCGCAATCAGCAACCTCGAAAACCCTTGAATACCAAATTTTGTAATTTTCTGATTTTTTTTTCGAGAAATTTCACCCCGCGCTGATACCTGAGAAACCTCGATTTTCGTGAAAATTGACGGATCTCGATTTTCTCCAAAAGAACGGGGTTGCGACCCGAATAAAGAATAAAGGCAGCGATCTGCTATTTGGTGGAGTATTTCTACATACCCTGAACTAAAAAAAAACGCAAGAACCTTTGGTGCCTCTGCATTTGTTGTAATGTTATAACATGATAAACAAAAAAGTGTAAAAATGGGCATTTTACACACTTTTAAACAATCAGTTTACAATGTTGAAAACGGCTTCTGAAAAATACGAAAAATAAACAGTTTTGTAGGGGGAAATCCAAGCTTTCCAACGATGCCGGTTTGGATGCTGTGCGATGATTTGGACCAGAGTTATGACCGGTCAAAGTTGAAAAATGCATTTTTTCGTAAAGCTGCGATAACTTGGCTAAAAAAAATCGCACAGAAATTGAAAATAAACCAAATTGTTGGGAAAGATACAAGCTTCCGAATGGTAGAAACAGATTTTCGAAAAAAGAATTTCTGTTTCCCGTGTACCTTGTCAAATTCGAGCAAATTTTTTGATTTTATGTTTTGTTTTGTTTAACAACGAATTCCTTTATTTAAACGAAACGAAAAAAAAAATATTACCAGATTATCAAAGTCGAAGGTTTACACTGAAAAATGCTTTTTTTAAATTTTTTCTCCGACCATTTTTCACCGAGTTACAGCGGTTTGAAAAAGGGCTATTTTTCGTCGAAAAAATAGTGATCCCTTAATTGTTGCGCTTAGTATACTTGTGTATTTATTTTTTATCAACTTTTTCAGTAATCTCGGTTTAAAAATCACCTCCAGCGCGCTAGACAACAATACTGCCCTAAATGATACTTTAGGGTAAAAATAGTAAAATTGCCCTAATACCGAAAGGTTGCTGTTTTTACTACCGAATGCCCATTGTAAAACTCAAAATAACGCGACGCAATACGTTTGCGGCATTTTCCCGAAATAACGTTTTTCAAATTACCTCGCAGCGTGACTCGAGTAAAATTAATTCGACTTCAAATTTTCACTGTATCGTCTACATTCAATTCTTCACAAAAGTACGTCGAGATAGCTAGATCTGTTTAAATATTCTCTTGTTATAAATGATTTCCGAAAAATTTCGTTTCCACAAAACAAACTCTCAAAATGCTTCGATATTTTTTAATTCCTCTTTTTGTCAGAATCAAAATTTGCAGCGTATATGTTGCATTTTCAATTTGCGTCTTCCTAAGCGGGACAAATTCTCAAAGTGACACCTATTTTCGGGGCTTTTCGAGTAGTAAATAAAGCTCAATAAATTCTTTCCTACTTTCCCAGAGCGGAATGTGGAAAGTTGATTTTTTTTCTTTTTTCGCAATTGTTTTTTCTACATGGGTAGGCCGATAGTACGCTATCCCATATGCACGTAACTCGGAGGTGCACGAAGGGTTCGTGTGTCTGTGTCATCGTCCACAGGAATTAAGAGGTTATGCCTAGTTGTAAAAGCCGACAACAAAAAAAAAACACATTTTTTTAAACCAATATAATTTGACACTACGTCTTATAAATGGTCCCTGAAAATTTCAAGGTGATCGGATAAAAATCGACAGATTGATAGGCTGTTACGTTGACGCATGTCGAAACGCTCACAGCGTCGTTCGAAACTTTAAGGGGGGATTGCCTTTTTTTCGCAAAATTTACCGCTTTTTGGGAATTTTTTTGTGAAGAAAGTATACAACGGAAAACTTGTGAAACTTGGCATATAGTTTTATTGATCTGTTTACTACATACAAAAAAATTTTTAAACAATTTCATCAAAAAATCCCCCCTTAAACGCGTTTTTCTCGAAACAGCTTTTTCACAACTGGTGTGCACGATTTCTCAAAAACTATTTAACCGATTGCCTTCAAATTTGGACAGAATGCTCAGCTGACATCCTTTTATCGTTTGATGAAGCAAAAAAGCAATACGTTTAATAGTTTTTTATTTATAACAAAAAATCGATCAATTTTTTTCGAAAAATCGATACTTCAAGTTCAAAACGTCACCAAAACGTCAATTTTTTTTCCCTTCGTCGAACGATAGCTATATGTGTCTAAAGTAAAATGCTTTTTGGGTTTTTGTTGCAGGATGAACGTGAAGGCTGTAATCGTGCACACCATCAAAAAAGGACCATCGCGCGTCGAGGGGGGTGGGAGGCGGATTTTTTGACGAAATTGTTTAAAAACATTTTTGTATGTAGTAAACAGATCAATAAAACTATATGCCAAGTTTCACAAGTTTTCCGTTGTATACTTTCTTCACAAAAAAATTTCCAAAAAGCGGTAAATTTTGTGAAAAAAAAGACAATCCCTCCTTAAACGCTTTTATCGCGAAAGTACGTTTTTAAAGTTTTTTTCGCGAAAATCAAGACCCTGAACATGCGCCATTTCATCGAATTTTATATTTCGGAAATTCCTTCCATTAAGGGGGTCGTCTAGTGTGTCAGATCAAAAGATGAGAAAGCGGCCTTGCATGACTTCCTTGAAGAAGAGGAAGGTGTACTCTATGGTCCAGCCATAGCAGATTGATGGTGAGACCATTTTTTTAATCATGAATTATATACAACAACTTTCAAACGCGTTTTTCTCAAAACACGTTTTTTTCAAACTGCTGCCATGATATCTCAAAAACTACTTGATTGATTCGGCTCAAATTTATACAGCATCTTTAGTACATACACAACTACAAGTTGAACTAAAATAATTAAGATTGCTTCGTTAGTTTTCTTTTTATCAGCTATATAGACCCCAAAAAAAATACAAAAAATTGATTTTTTTTTCTAAAGCGTAAAAAAGATTATTTTTTTGGAATTCTCACTTTATTTTAGTTCCACGTAGAGCCTCAAGTCTCAAGATTAAAATTGCCTTTGGTTTTTTGTTTTCAGATAAGCAGAACGGCCGGAATCATGACAGCAGTGGAGCACTTCTTTTTATATATGTGTTCCTGTTGGGCGGTGTATCTCCGACTATATTCTACATGACTTCAAACAATTCAAAAAGTTTGTTCGAATGTTAATAAAAATGATATACAATTTATGCATTATTTCATCTTACTGGTTTGTCAAAAAAAAAATCCCCCAAAAAAGCATTAAAAAAACGGCCTTCACACTAGACGACCCCGTTAATCATATAATAAACTAAATATACTGACGAAATCTGTTTGATTTTTTTTTCATATTTAAGGGAGACTTTGTCCTTAAAGTTAGCGGCTCAACATGAGCAGCTAGAAGAAGAGGAGGGATGCCTCTATGGACCAGGCATTGCCGATAAGCGGTAATTATAACCACATTTGTGTAAACACATTACAAAACTTTAAACGCGTTTTTCTCGAAAACACGTTTTTAAAAATGGCTGACATTCTCCTGACCGCTGTAATTAACATATCGACCTGAAATTTGGAGAGCATACTCAGAAAATATGTCTTCACGGAATGACAGATCGTTTTTTCGATAGATACATTTTTGCATTTATTATTTATCTTTTTATGCGAAAAAAACGCGAAAATTCGATTTTTTTTAAATTGCCGCCATTTCCCGAAATTTGTACTAAACGAAAAACCCATCCGTCATTCCATGACCAAAGGGTCACAGATTGATAATATGCTTTGAATTTGTGTTTCAGATCAACAAAGAGGGGGCAGTGATGTCAGCCGTTCACCTCCCGCGATTTGAGGACCTGTTTTCGCGGAGCTGCAACGGCCGCCATTTTGGATTTTTCTTTCAACAAATTTTTTTTAGCGTTCTGTATATCATGAATAAGAGCAAGAAAAAAACCGCACTCAAAAAGCTTTACTCGTTTCCTTTAAAAAAAATAAAATGTAAACACCTGAAATATGGCACTCCAAGGACAAAGTCTCCCTTAATAACCTGGTTCAGAAGGGCTCACCGCAAAAAACGTTTTCGAGAGGTGCTTCCCGGACATCGGCTGTAAATCGATAATTAAATATTTTTACACAAAAAAAGTTACAGATTATTCTTTACATGATACTTATTCAAATACTTAATTTTTATAGAAATTAATAATGACGATTTTCTTTAAAAAATCCCAAAGAATGAGCTATTTTCGACTGTTACTACTAGGCATGACCCGTTAAACGAGTTTGTTTATCAGTACCAATCATTTAATATTTTCCAGCGATCAATTCGTATAATTTTCGAGTATTACGTATTCGTCATCTTTCTCGTTAAATATAATATATATTTGTATATGTATATATATATATATATATATATATATATATATATATATATATATATATATATATATATATATACAGGGTGTCCCTCTTATCTCTGCCACCCGAAATAACTCGGTAATTATCAACGTCACAAAAAAAAGTTCCAGACAAAAGTTGTACGGTGTGAAGAGGGCCATCAAAGGCGATTTTTTTTATTTCGGTGGAGACGCTGACGCAAAGTAAACGTCACCTCCACTTTTTTAAATGGAATGGTACATCTTGTGGAGCACCTCAAGCCGCATAAAAACATTAGGGGGCCAAAGTCGTTCAAGGTCATTCAAGGTCACCTATTAAAATGACATACAAATCTAAAAATCTCGATATTTCGAATTTCGAATATCGAAATCACTACAAATATTTAGTAGTGATCCGAGATAATGAGATTTGTATCATCGATAATGACCTTGAATGACGTTGAACGACTTTGACCCCCTAATGTTTTAATGCGGCTTAAGGTGCTCCACAAGATGGTTGGAAAAAAAAATGTACCATTCCATTTTAAAAAGTGGAGGTGACCTTCACTGTGCTTCAGCGCCTCCAACGAAAAAAAAAAATTCGTCGCATTTTTTGGCCCCCTTCACACCGTACAACTTTTTTCGGGAACATTTTTGTGTGACGTCGAAAATTACCGAATTATTTCGGGTGGCAGAGATAAGAGGGACACCTTATATATATATATATATATATATATATATATATATATATATATATATATATATATATATATATATCTGTCGTCTATCTATTTATATTCGTAAATATTCTTCCCGTCAGCTTCCCTGGTATCTCACAAGACTACAATCATTGTATAGTATTAATAATAGTAATAATAATGTTAGATTGATGTCACTTATACGTTATCTACATGTTTATGTACGTAAACGTGATATATTAAGGCCTCTTAGTTACTAACGACAGGTCATCACACACTTTAAACGTATTCATTTGACTCCGTATAATTAATATATTTCATCTGACCACTACGACTATCGTTACGAAAGCGAACCTCCTTCATCTCAAGTTTCATTTTCTTCATTCTTTGCCACAACGAGGCACACCCGTCCTCCTGTCAGTCTCGCCAATGTACAGAAATGTATCAGACTCGTGTCTTTTTGCTATGCGTGTTTTTTTTTTTTTACACGAAATATTGGTCGAGTCTTTACGAGTCTTCGTAACATTTAATATTCATCGTTGACGCGGGGATGCATTTATTTTACAGGGAAAAGCCTTCGTTTCCTCGTTTGCGGCTTGACGCAACGCAAAAAAAAAAGAAAAAAAAAAATACGAATCAACCGAAAACCTCAGAGCAAGGAAAAGCGATAGAATTGCGAGAGGGGATAAATTGGGAGGAGGTAGAAACCAGGAAAATGATAAACAACGGAAATGAAAAGTGCGCAAGGCGTTGAAATAAAACTTTTTCAAACCTCGAACGAAAGTGTTCCTTTTTTGTTGTTCTTATATAGCAACTTTATTGTTTGGTGCATCTGGCTGCTTCACTTTCCAATAATCAAGGCATATTCGCTATTGTAAATTATACGTTGTTGATGCATGTCGTTTGTTGTTGTTGTTCTTTGCTATGTTTCTTCTAATTATTTCGTATATGTAATAACGCACTCCTGCGAGATTCGCGCACAATCGTCACACGCATGCGCGCGCGCGCGCGCGCGCATCGGAGCGAAATTTTCGATCGTACATTGTCCGATCGACGCATTCCGTGTCTTTGAATCCTTCCCCACGCTCAATTCGAACCTTCCATTTATGCCGTCCGTTCAGCTTGTCACAAATATTACAACGACAATTCAACGGGGGGGCTTCTCACATTTCGCTCGAGTGCAAAGAAATGTATTTTCCGCGTTCGGCTTTTTTTTTCCTTCCTCCCTTCCACTTCCCTCTAATTCGAATATGTGACAACAACCGGAACTTCCGGTTCATCGAATGCCCAACTGACCAGCTACAGTGAGCCAAGTACTTATCGTTACGATTAATATTAATTATTATTTACAAAAAATCGTCATCGTCGCGCTTCCAAAAGTCTTCGTTTTTTTTTTTTTTTTAAATATTTCTTCGTCTGAGCCCCCCTTAATAGGAAACATCGAGCTCGTTGGCTCAATCGCGAGGTTTCGCTCTCACACCAGTGTGCCCAAATTTTCTCTCTTCTTCGTCCAGTTTTATGCCGGATATTTAATTCCGTCGAATGAGAAGATAAACAAAAAAAAAATTAAATAATCGACGCGCGGAAGTGCCAAGAGAGGATAGGCGAACCGGTATACGGGCGCGGAAACTTTCGCGATCGAGTTCCGGAGCTGGAAGTACAAAGCCATATACGGAAAATAAAACTATCGTTAATGAAAAACTTGTCCATCACGAAAATTAAACGTATTATCGTGTAACGGCAGCGTTCGCTGGCTAATTGGCAGGACACTGGCTAATTTACGAGAGCTTTACTGGCTGCTTGCTTTTGTTTTCATTTTAACGTTAATCCGCTTCCCCATTAATTTTCTCTCGATTAATCATTACACTCATGCATATATATATATATATATATATATATATATATATATATATATATATATATATATATATATACACACACACATGTATGTATGTATATACCGTATTTACAAGTGCGCGCACCGAGGAGTAAACCTCGCAAGTCTACCGAACCGCTTTGAAAATTGTACATTATGTATTTGTTACAACCAACGTCTCTCACTTCCTCCTACGTCCCCTTCTCTTTCGTCAGCTCCATACGTTCGTTCGTCATTTCGATTACAAAACGAGCAACGTTGTCGCGCGTTCAGCGTCAACGTGGTCGCACAATACTGAGAATAAGTTGTTGCAACGACAAGATGGAATTGATCGCAAGCGCGTAAACAAAATCGCGACTTTGCGAAACTGAGGCAAGACAGGCGACAATAACGTGACGTATTTCAATCGTTCCCTGCGACTTGTCCACAGATCCGATCGCACCCGAAAAGTCGCGTAAACTCGTTCGCATGATTTGCAATGAAACTATTGAATTTCGTCACGAATATTCGCGTTGGTAACTTTGGCACATTGTGGGAAACGGTTCGCAAGCAAAAAAAAAAAAATAATAAAGCGTATGCGTGAGATTCCATGGGGAACTCTGTTGCGTCGAATTGTGGATAAGGTATGTACATTTTGCGACCGCGAGTGATCTCGGTGGTGGCGACGGAACGAGGTTGAAATACGTTTTTCGAGTGTCCCGGCGCAGCGAAGAGGGGTTTTGTGTTATGTACATTGATGAGATCGAGGATGATGAGTTATTTACAAATAATCGATGAGTTTACGTCAAAGCTTTGCGGTATATTTTTCCTTTCTATTTTGACGAGAAAAAAAAATATGAAATATATTGATATTGAACGCTGCGCGGGTGCCTCGATCGCGCGTCTTTCGCTCAGTTTCGTCACTGTATGATCATTTTCGTAAAACCTTTCACTTTTTCTCGCTTCGAAATCTCAGTTTTCACCCGAAGCGCCTTTCGCCGTATTCGAAAAAAAAAAAGAACAATATTCACGTATTAAAAAAAAAAAAAAAGGAATACTTAAACGCTAGAAACCTCGCCAACACGGAGACGCGATAATATAATCGTTGTGATTCGAGTCGATGAGCGAGTCGAATGTTTTCCGCGATAAAAAAATCGTACACGTGTACCATGTATATTTATAAATGTTGCTACGTTTTTTTTTTCTTGTTTTTTTTTTCTTGCTTTCCGCCACTTGTCTCGTGTCTACGTCTCGCTCTCGTATCGCAGAACTGAAAATTCTGCAAGGGCCGCTAAGTAGTAATATTGGACATAAAAAATTTCTAGGCCCTATCGACGTACGCTTTTATCCTTCTATCCCCTCTCCCCTCCAACCCGCCTACCTGTCTTTTCTCCGTATAATTGCGTTAAACCTAAAATCACACTCAGAACGTAATCGTGTACACGATCGGGCGCGCCGCGCGCTTTTCTCTTCCATCCGAAGAAAAACACGCACGTATCCCCTCGGCCCAGGCCGACTCGTCATTCGCGCGGAGTTTTCCCGTATCGGACGAAAAACATACGTTCGGCGTTTTGCCCGTGAATCTTAGCGATACTTAATAAAATAAATGGGAATTCTCACTATTTACAGCGATCTCTTAAAAACGCGTCATCGTTTTTTTTTTTCTTTCATTTTGTTCTCAATTATCAAACTCGTAACTGATTGGATTTCGTCGAATCATCGGATGTACGATTCCGCGTTTTTGTTTTGTTTTTTTTTTTTTTTTTTTTTTGAGATCCTTGGAAGGGGCAGTGTTTCTGTCCAGTGCACTACGTAAGTCTTTCGACAACAGGTCATTGCACGAACTGATAGGATCGAAAGTCCCGAATTACAACTGAAATTTTTCCCAAAGGCCTAAATCAAGTCGATTTTAAAGCCCGCGCGTCGGAATTTTTTCTAAACTACACCCACGCAGTCATGTGTTTGTTTCTTTTTCGTTCAATCGTCATTTTGAAACGATTACGTCGCGAGCATTTCGACTGATTTCGTTGACGATTCAGTTGGAACTTCGGAGCGAACGCGTTCGGCAGAAGGACAGAATGATCTTCGCGCGAGACCTGCGCTATCGATTCGCGGAATGAAAATTTCGTCGAGTCAATTGATAATTTATTTGAATTAGGAATTGCACGTTCCTATACGCGACCCCCCGCGTTCTGTCGAGTCGCGAGGCCGTCCCGCGAGATTCGAGTCTCATGCGCGACGTCGCGATTTGAGCGATAAAAATGGAAACCGCACGACTAGCCTGACGAAAAAAAAAACATATATATATGGATACACATATATATATAAATATATATTGCGAAATATCCCGAAAGGGAAATGCTCTTTCGAACGTTCAAATCTGAACGACCAAATGTCCTCGGATCCAACGACTTTGGGTATTCAATTGATCGTGGCGTCAAAACGATGAAAGTCTGTCAAAAACAGCCCCCTTACCGAGCCAATGCCCAGAATTTCAACCGTGGAACACTGTCCTAAAAAATAACCAAACTTCCCAATGAAATGCGTGTTCGAATGCTCGGAAAAAAATGCATCGCATCACGAGCCCCCTCGTTTGTCGCTTTGCTCGCTATGCCCGTCCTCGACTACTTCCTTTCTCGCGACGAATGCTCTCAACAACTTCCTAAATCGTGCGGATACTCGTCACTCACATTCGCATGCGTGTGTTCATTCGTCAATGTGTACCCCCGCAACGCGAGAAAACTAATACCGTGTTCCCCTACGATGCCCGTACGAGATACGTGTATTTTCCGTATACGTCCTACGCGCGGTTAAAAAAGAACGGTGAAACAATTTTGAGAATTGTCATACTCGTTCGAGCTCGCGAAAGCCGTTTCTTTTGCGCGTCTCGCCAGTCTCCGTTTTCCCTTTGCTCGAAAATATTCTCGTTTTTGTCATTCGTGTATCAAGGGCACGATTATTACCTCCTCGCACGAAAAGAAATAAACGGAAGCGACTAACGAAAGAAAACAAGTAAAACGAAAAGTCGAACTGGCCCGTGCATACGGTTCGTCATCGTCACGTTGCCTTCTCGTTTCTTTTTTTTTTTGTACACGACGAAAGAGACTTTCCCTTTACTTTGCTACCATCACAAATTTATCTACGCAATTGTCTACCCTCCGTACGTCAAAATTGCTAAACGCTTTCCTCCACTTAATGTTCATTTTGTATGGTTTAAATATCTCTTAATACCGTTCGCGTATCGTAGGATATATGTACTATACGAGACTATTTGTGTGCATATATATATATATATATATATATATATATATATATATAGGAAACACACATACACACATTGACGGGATCACTGTACCAAAAGGAGTAACAATTGGATCAGTCGCGCAAGGAGTTCTAAAAAAAAACTGTCGCGTTCTCCAAAGATTGCCAAATGTGCGACGATTGGAGAGAAGATAAAACAAAATGACACGTCAATCTGGACCTTAAATATTCAAGAGTAGCGCGAAATTGTTAGCAACCTTATGGGCAATGAGTGTGACCCGTGTAACGCAGTAGTCAGCTAGTCGAAAAAAAAAAAAAAAAAAAATTGAGGCTACGGTGCTCGGCAGTCTATTGTCTCTCATGGCTCGTCCTGGCGGTCCCTCGGTCCCGTTTGCCCCATTGCTTTTCTCGTCGTTCCCTCTTGCTCTCTCCTCCATCGAGCTCGTGTCCCTTATTATTCTTCGTTCCTTTTCTTTTTTGGCTTTTGCTACATTTACAAATGTCAGCTGTTCTCACGTGCCCGAGGAAAGTTCGAAATTGTTCGTAGGGCGAACTCGAGTCCGGGCGAACGACGACACTCCGGTGGAACCGACGACGAGGCATCGTTTCATTCCCACTGATGAGGCGATGGTGGCAATTCCGAGGGATGGGCCACCGTGGAGCTGTAATTTTTCCATCGAAACGAAATAACGAGCGTTAAAATAATGCGGATATATGAGTTTCTTAGAAAACCAACGAGGCCTCGACGTTCACGTAATTGTCCGAAATTTCGACTGTGTCGATTTGGTTGCGTCAACGGAAGTTGAAAGTGCACGCTGCTCGTGACGCAGTCAAGAGAAGCCACGTGAATTAATAACTCTGTCGCATTGAGCCGGGAAAAACGTGCAAAGGCGAAGAATGAAATGTAATTGGAATGGGCATGGAAATTGAGCGATTAAAGTGAGAGAAATCGACGAATAATTACGTGAACGCGAATGAAACAGCACGAAAGGTCAGAATATGCGAATTTCATATTCCTCCGGCCAAATACCAAGCTGATAAATAAATTTGCCAACTTAACGGACTAAAGGAATATATACATGTAATTGATGTTTTGATAGGCGATATATGCATACACATATATGCATGTGTGCGTGTGTGTGTGTGTGTTTGTATGTTTATATTTATATATGTATGTGTATAAAGCAATTCCGATTTCCATGCAGCTGTCAGCGTACGTGACAGCCGATAAATAATTTTCCTTCGATTTCGATTATCTCGTCTGTATCGCATTACCGATTTTTTTTTCTTTGCCTCGTGCCGCTCGCGAAACGCTTCGTTATATTTCTTTCGTCTCGAGCGGATTATTTACTGTTCGTTGCATCGAACCTCCCGCTTTTCACGTTCCATTCGTTCAGTATTTTTTTTTTGTTTCCGTTTTTTCATTCAACTATTTACGCAGCGAACCATCTTCATACGTGCGATTATCTTCAACCGCAGGTTCTTTTCTCGCGGTTTTACGGACATTCTTGGCCGGATGGGACAACGCGTACTGTTGGTCGGTACGACACTGGGCTTTCGAGTTTTTTTTGAGCGACTGAAGGCTGCATGGTGAATCAGGCCCTCTGGTCTAGCGTTTGGAGCAGGGAAATAGCGCTTTATCGGTAACAAACGATCGGACAGTTGCGTCGACAATTCGAACGAGCGTCGCTTTTTTTATCACCGCAATAGGTGGGAAAAACATTTCTCACTCGCCTGGATCGCGAAATTTTTTCTGTTCTTTCGAACGAGCCAAGGGAAAAAAATCGCGCGACAAACTACACGACATTCGAGTTATCGGTTTGCCGATTTCGTCAGGATGAAATTTTAGGCTAAGGTTCTGAACCCTCCCCGATCGAGTTGAAATTTGGCACAAACCTTCCTTTTGATATTTTAAGACAACCCATTAAGGGATTTTTGGCGACGCGCAATAGTTTTTGAGATATTGAATGTTTGAGTTTTTTTTAAGGGTAAAGTTCCGAAACTCCCCCTACCCCTCCGATCGAGCTGAAATTTGGCACAAACCTTTCTTTTAATATTTTGAGACAACCCCTAAAGGAATTTTTAGCGACTCGCAATAGTTTTCGAAATATTGAATTTCAAAGTTCTTTTGAGCGCGTGGATCCGGTGGACTTTTTCCCTGAGCCCCGCCAATTCGAATTATTCTTTTTTATCTGATTCCATTGACTCTGAAAGGCACCCTGAATTTTTTTTACATTTTTCTAACCAACCCCTGGTAAAAAAAAATTCCACGAAAAAAACGCCCTTATGTGAAAAGACGAAAAAATTCCCAAAAATGCGTGATTATGTGTAAAAATTTTCAAGCTATCACCCGCAGTGGAAGTATGATTTTTTCCGTGCTTTCTGAGCGATTAACGTTAAAAATAACCGAAAAATTAAAAAACCGCTTACTTCGGGCGGTTACTTAAATATTTTGACACCCACAATGAATTTTTCGGATTATTTTTGAATAACCATTTGGTGATTCAAAAATGGTCAAAAAATTTATGAATTTTTCTGATTTTTTTTAACGTTAAACGCTCCGAAAGCACAGAAAAATCATACTTCCACTGCGGGTGCCAGCTTGAAACTTTTTTACATATAATCACGCATTTTTGGGTTTTTTTTTCAGATTTCTAAATCGGGGAGTTTTTTTCGGAGAATTTTTTTTTTTTACTAAGGCTTGTTTCGAAAAATGTAAAAAAAATGCGGGGTGTCTTTTAGAGTCAATGGAATCAGATTTTTAAAAAAGTCGAATTGGCGGGGGTCGGGGAAAAAGTCCACCGGATTCACGTGGAATACCTCATATATATCTGCTGCGTCTCCGTCCACACCTATATATGTCGCGCTCTCTGTTTTGTCCAAACAAACCTAAACGAACCCAAACCCAACAAGTATTGCACGTCGCCAAAAATCCCTTCAAGGGTTGTTTTAAACTATTAAAAGGAAGGTTTGTGCGAAAATTTCAGCTCGATCGGAGGTGGGGTCTCGGAACCTTACCCAAATTTGAAACTCCTTTTTTTTTAGCGACGAAAATTCGAAATTTCAAAAAGACGGGTAAATTCGCGAAAAATTCGGCTCGGATGAAATTTCAAGGAGTCGTAGGAACAAAAAGAAGAGGCCACGAGGCGACATCGCGACTCGCTTGTCCTTTTCGTTTTTTGCGCTACACCACGGCCGACACCTCGAAGACTCGCTCGTGTACGTGAGTCGTGCGAACACACACCGACCTCGCTCGAATCGTCGCTGCAAACACGAAATTACAACAAAAAAAAAAAATATACGCTCTCAGGGGCTAGATTTTCGGGAGGCGAATGATTGGATGACGTGACAGAGTGTTGTACATACAGGTGCGTTAATGTTTGATCGCAATTTTGCGGGGATCCGAGTGAAACGAAGAGGGCGATGTTACGATGATTTGGATCACAGGAAGAAGCAGAGATTTGTGACGGAATACCCGAACCATTGAAGTCTCCGAAGCAATTGCAACTTTTTCCCTAAACCCGCATGTTCTCTGAAAATTCCAAGTGATTTTCCATACAGCCCCCTCCTTGTTCTCGGCAAAGACTCTAGTAACTGCGGCGTATCGTTTTCCGGGTGACTTCAATGGCTCGATGGAACAAAAAAAAAAAAACAGTTGCGCAACACAAAGATGTAAAAAAAAGTGCAAGAGCGGCGAGGCCGGTAAGCTCGAGATCAGAATGACCGAAACGGGGAAGAGTTACGGAAGGTGATAGAAAACGTAAAGTATGAAAGAAGAAGAAAAAAAATGACGATGACGAAACGTAAAGGTAAAGTTTAAAGGTGAGTACCTCTGCGAGCGAGGTGCGTGCCGACTTATAGCTGGATTGCTCGTTTTTCGGTTTTCTTTTTTGCTCATTCGATTCTCGTTTTGACGATATTGTGAATTTTCTTTTTTCTGTCTCTTTTCTCAAACAATTATTTTCTTTTCTTTTCTTTTTTTTTTTTTTTTTGCTCTCTTTCGTATTCACAAGAAGACGTAACGTTCGGTAGTATTGGTAGTAGACGATAGTAGCGGTAGTCGATAGCGGTAGCCGACAGTGGTGGTAGTAGTGGTAGCAGCAGCGTATCGCTGATTCGGTAGTGGTAATTTGTAGTACGTGGTAGTATACGCGGGGCACGTAGACGGCGGCTCGGCGGTTGGCTTGCTCTAACTTCAGGTAGGCAGGTAAAGCAAGAGACGAACAAAATCGAGATCAGTAAACATATCTGGATTAGGCACATCGTCAAACTTTCTTTTTCTTTTCTTGTTATTGCGATTTTTGTTTCTTTCTTTCTTTTTTTCCTTTTCTTTTTTAATCACTACGATTTTCTTGTTCTCAATCGTTTTGCAATCGAGACGTCGGCTCCCTAATATCTTATTCCCCCTTTTTCGTGACTCTAAGAAAGGCTCTCAATGTTCAATCTTTATCCTTTACATATATGTATATATATAGGGTGTCCCTCTTATCTCTGCCAGCCGAAATAACTCGGTAATTATTGACGTCACAAAAAAAAATGTTCCAGACAAAAGTTGTACGGTGTGAAGGGGCCCATCAAATGCGACCAATTTTTTTTATTTCGGTGGAGGCGGTTACTAACGGTGAAGGTCACCTCCACTTTTTAAAACGGAATGGTACATTTTTTTTTCAACCATTTTGCGGAGCACCTCAAGCCGCATAAAAAACATTAGGGGGTCAAAGTCGTTCAAGGTCATTCAAGGCCACCTACTAGAATGAAATACAAATCCAAATATCTCGGATCACAACCAAATATTTGGTAGTGATCCGAGATATTTGACCTTGGGCGACCTTGAACGACCTTGAGTGGCCTTGAATGACCTTGAGTGGCCTTGAATGACCGTGAACGACTTCGACCCCCTAATGTTTTTTATGCGGCTTGAAATATAAATATCTCGGATCACTACCAAATATTTGGTTGTGATCCGAGATATTTAGATTTGTACTTCATTTTAATAGGTGGCCATTTCATTTAAAAAAGTGAAGGTGACCTTCACTGTGCGTCGGTGCCTCCACCGGAATAAAATAAAAATGGTCGCATTTAATGAGCCCTTTCACACCGTACAACATTTGTCTAGAACATTTTTTTGTGACGTCGATAATTACCGAGTTATTTTGGGTGGCAGAGATAAGAGGGACACCCTATATATATATATATATATATATATATATATATATATATATATATATATATATATATATATATATATATATATATCTAATTTATGCAGATGCCCATTTGAATCTAGCCACGCGAATATCTTGTCGATGATACAAAAATATGGTTTAGAAAAAGTGAAATGTCTAGTGTAAGTTTTCATCTTTACGGACCCATAGAGAACAAAAGAACATCAACGTTTTTTTTTTCAATGGAGTCTTACATTCTTTAGAGCAATCGACTCAACTAGTTATTTAAATAAAAAAGTATTCATAGTTTTATGGAAAAATATATAATTACAAGTAGAAAATGACGTTGAAGTTTGCATCGTTGGAATGCAGCGATTTTTTCCCCTATAGGCCAATTTTTTGCCACGTTTAGTCTACAAATATCACTGAAATATTTTTGAAGATCGTCATTAAGGACCCATAACCTGAAATTGCGAAAAAAAAGAGTTTAGATAGTAAGAAAAATAAATAAATGAAAAAATGGGCACGGATTTTCGTTGCACTCCAACGATGGAAACTTCAACGCCATAAAAGTTCGGTAACTCGACTTGGAACTTTTTCGGTATACTGGCATATATTTTTATTTAATTATAGACGAAAATCACGCAATTGTTGAATATTCGGGTTCGTGAAAGGAATACCTTAACTTTGGTCTAAAACGTATTTTCGTATCATCAACAGTATCGAAGATACTGTTGAGGATACCTCTAGAGGGTCGATTCAAATGATGCATCCTATATATATATATATATATATATATATATATATATATATATATATATATATATATATATATATATATATATATATATATATATATATATATATATATATATATATATATATATATATATATATATATATATATATATATATATATATATATATATATATATATATATATATATATATATATATATATATATATATATATATATATATATATATATACATACAGGGTGGATGAATAACTATTAGCACCTTGGATATCTTCGAAACTATAAGGTTCACGGAGATATTTGCTGAAATGAAATTGCACAGTACGAAATGGGCCATCCGATAGCGATAAGTTTTTTTGCAGGTGCAGGTACTTCGGACATTTGATGATCAACTCCATTTTTAAAAAATGGATCGGTATGTTTTTGTTTCTGTGTCATGAAAGAGGAGCTTAAAACGGGTTCAACGACCTATAACATAAGGTCATTGAAGGTCATAGAAAGTACAGAAAGGCGATAACACTTACAGTTTCGGTAGTAAATAAAATTACTACGTTTATAGTAAGTGTTCAAAATGACGACCATCAGTATCAATGCAACATTGGATTCTTTTTTCGATTGATTGACTTGCAAGTTTACCTTACCTAATACCTTTAGACTTCTTTCTATGGGGAACATTGAGAGATAATGTGTACAAAGAAGTACTAACTGCACTTGACGACGTGCGACAAAGAATTATTACAGCCTGTGGCAACAATAAGTTCTGACGCTGTTAAACTTGCAAGACAATCGATCGAAAAAAGAATCCAATGTTGCATTGATACTGATGGTCGTCATTTTGAACACTTACTATAAAGATAGTAATTTGATTTACTATCGAAACTGTAAGTATTATCGCGTTTTTGTACTTTATATGACCCCCATTGACCTTATGTTATAGGTCGTTGAACTCGTTTCAAGGGGAGATATACACCTAGATGGTCGAGGTGGAGGATTTAGAAGCTATGAACAATCCGTCGACCGTAGAAGACCTACACTATGGGCCTGGTATCGATGATTCCATGTAAGTTGACAAATTTCATGATTTATTCATTCCCAAATTTTCAAACGCGTTTTTCTCAAAACCACGTTTTTCAAATCGCTACCCAAAATTTCTCGAAAACCAATGAACCGATTGCCTTGAGTTTTGTTGTGGTTATTCTATACACCATTATCTAGTACTTGTCATAGGATTTTTTTTCCCATTACTTTTTGTTTTATAGGCAAAATAATAACTAATTTTTGGCCCAAAAATCACTATTTATGTTCAAACGTCCGCCATTTTGTCATAAATCGATATTTTCAAAATCGGCTATGACAAGTACTAGATTATAGTATCTAATTTAATAATATTTTTGGTTTTTTTTTCCAGATGATTTTTTTTTTAAACGCCAGTCGGTACCGTATACGCAGATTTTTTTACGACGCTTCAAGGATCATACAATATCCTTGTATATTTTCAATATTTTCAAATAAAGAAAATTAAAAATATTTTTCAATGTATATACTTTTAGATAATTAAAACCCCAATCCGAAATATCAAATAGTTTTCCTTGAAAAAAATCACAAAAATGACCATTTTTCCGGCTCCTAGGTGTATATCTCCCCTCAAGCTCCTCTTTCATGATACAGAGAAAAAAACATACCGATCCATTTTTAAAAAAATGACGTTGAAGTTTGCATCGTTGGAATGCAACTATATTTGTTTATTTCTTCACTTTTATCCTTATTTGAAGCCTTTTTTGCACCTTCAGGTCGTAAATCTGTAATAAAAATACGTTTAAAAGTTCGTACATTTTCATAGCCTGGATCGGCCAAAAAGAAATGTTATCAATGAGAAAGAGTAAATTTTCGTTGCTTTCCAATGCTAACTTCAAGATCATTTAAAAAATGGAGTTGACTTTCAAATGTCTGAAGTACCTCCATCTGCAAAAAACTATTATCTCTATCGGATGGCCCCTTTTCGTGGTGTGCAATTTCATTTCAGCAAATATTTCTGTAAACCTTAATAGTTTCGAAGATATCCAAGGTGCCAATAGTTATTGATCCACCCTGTATATATATATATATATATATATATATATATATATATATATATATATATATATATATATATGTTTCTCAAGTCGAGATCACTCGCGGTTATTTAACGTGACTTCTGTCAATCCTTGATTATAAAATGAATTATTTTTCCGCTCATCTCTCTCTTTCTCTGTCGCTCTCTTTCCCATTGGTCCGCGCAAAGCAAGGCCTTTCTTATATCCGCGAAAAGCCTCAGGGGGATGGATCTTTCGGAATTCAGAATTTGTTTCCCAAGATCCGCGTCATATTCCCATAGATCTCGGTTTTCCCTCCTCTTTCTCGATCTCTATATCTCTCCGCCCCCGTTCCGTAACGTTACTGCTTTTTTTTTTCTTTTGCTTCGCGCTTTTCTCTCTCTCTCTCTCTCTCGCTCTCCCTCTCTTTCCCTCGATTGTTTCGTATCTCACGCCGTTCGAGTATCCTTCGATGTCCCAGAATTCTTCGATTTCGTCAAGATCGCGTACTTCTTTTCTCTGGACGTTCGAGAACTTGGGACAATCGTGAATTCGAATGATTATTTATCGAGGTTTCTGGGACACGAGATACCGCGAGCCACTCGCGTCTCACGGCGTGCACGTTTTAGAGGAAAGAGGATCGTGAAAGAAAGAAAGGGAAGTGATGGAGATACTTGTTCCTTTGGAGAGGCGAATTGTGAACTCGATGGTTTGGTTGCTGAGGTGGAGAATTTGTTTTTTTTTTTTTTTTCGGAAAAGAGACAGAGCGAGCGAGAGAGAGAGGAAGGGAGGGTAGAGGGACAGTACAGAAGAGACAAAGATGTAGCGAAAAAACGAGAGAAATGAAGAATAAAAAAACGTGCTCGCCGGACGTACGGTGGCATTGTAAATTGCGATTGATTGCGCATTGCTTTTGCGTTCGAAAATTCGTTTCGCGGATTTTTAGCGCGTTTTTTTCCATAAATGTAATTTTTTTTGTTCTCTATTTGGAGTTTGTTTTTTTTTTTTTTCGACGCAAGTTGTATCCCTCTAGACGTAGTTTGAGTGACGAGGGTACTACCGCCACGTACGGCTTACCTTGCAAAACTCTTGAACGCCGCGGACTGCGGATTTATGCAGAGCGGCACGCGCGACGTATTCAGCTGTTCCGCTATAAATTTGTGCATCTCCTCTGCAACGAGTAAACAAAGAAACAAAGCATGTGATTAAAAAACGAACGGTTTGATTTTGATGCGGTTTTGTCGGGAAAATATTCCGCTTTGGTTAATTGGTTAAGAATTCGAAGCAACGATACTAGGCTGGACGGAAATATTTTTTGGAAGTCTGCGAAAGGCTGAAAGCTGCAAGTCCCGTAGACTTCTCAAGACGGTATTTATTGAAATGGAGGGGAAAAAAAATTGTCGCGATGTGTGCAGGCTCGTAGGGGATGGGAGAAAAAAAAAAAACGAAAAATCTCACCTTTAACCTGTTGCACGCTCGTGAGTTTACGCTCCCAAAGATCGTCGAAGGGATGAGAAGTAGCAGGCTCGAAATCACCGGTGTATTGTCGCATGCCCGCGCTCGTCGTGTAACAGCACGTGCACATACACGAGTGGTATCTCAGTCTTCCCTCGTCGAGGTAAGGATGCGCCAGAGCATCCACAACCGTGATCCTCTTGTCCTACAGGGGAAAACAACATTCCATTCTACATTCGGAATATTTTGCGGGCACGAAAATATTCACGAGGGAAATCCACTGCTTAAGGACTTAAGGAAAATTATTAATCATACTCGTTAGTTCGAATATAATAGTTATATAAATAGATATATAAATAGTTAGATATATAAATATATAAATGGTTATTGAATTATTAATTACACTCGAACAGTGGGATTTTTTTTCGATTATGAAAAACTTTCTATTCTCAATTCTTCGTATTTCAACCTTACGGGGAGGTTTTTAACTTCAATTTCATGAACTACGCTTCATAGTCAATTCATCTGTTTTCAACATAATGAAATGCGTTTGAATTTTCATTTCTCAAATTTTAGTATCATGAAATGCGTTCAATATCTCAATTCCTTAAATTTAAATATCATGAAATGCGTTCAATTTTCAATTGCTCAAATCTAAATATCTCGAAATACGTTCAATTTTCAATTCCTCAAATTTCGATATCATGAAATGCGTTCATTTTTCAATACCTTAAATTTAATTATGAAATGCGTTGAACTTTTAATTCCTCAAAATTCAACATCATCAAACACACTCAATTTTGAATTCCTCAAACTTAAATATCATGAAATGCGTTCAATTTTCAATTTCTCAAATTTAAATATCATGAAATGCGTTCATTTTTCAATACCTTAAATTTAATTATGAAATGTGTTGAACTTTTAATTTCCAAAACTTCAATATCATTAAATGCACACAATTTTGAATTCCTCCAATTTAAATATCATGAAATGCGGTCAATTTTAGATTGCGCAATATTTAAGTATAAAACGCGTTCAATTTTCAATTCCTTACATTTCAATATCATGAAGGCGGTTTGATTTTCAATTCCGCAAATTTCGATATCATGAAATGCATTCAATTTTCAAATCGTCAAATTTAATTATGAAATGTGTTGAACTTTTATGTTCCAATTTTGAATTCCTCAAATTAAAATATCATGAAATGCGTTCAATTTTAGATTGCGCAATATTTAAATATAAAATGCGTTTAATTTTCAATTCCTTACATTTCGATATCACGAAATGCACTGAATTTTCAATTCTTCAAATTTCAATATCATGAAATGCGTTCAATTTTAAATTCCTCAAATATCAATATCATAAAATCAATTTTCGATTCCTCGAATTTAAATATCATGAAATGTGTTTACCTTTCCATTCCTCAAAGTTCAATATATTATGAAATGCGTTCAATTTTCAATTCCTCAAAATTTCATTATCATACAATCCATTCAATTTTCAATTCCTCAAATTTCAATATCATAAAATCCGTTTAATTTTCAATTCCTCAAATTTCAATATCATAAAATCCGTTCAAATTTCAATAGCATGTAACGCGTGCATATTCAAATCCTCAAAACTCATTTTAAAAAATGTACCTCTCCGAATTCGCAAACTTCAGTAAATGCTTTGACCTACTCAAGTTCATATATATATTTTTTAATCTGCTTGATTCATTTTGCGACAACGAAATTTGTCGGAAGGACTTTTCAAATGCGGGAAGCATTGCACGAGACGTGAGAGTGAATAAATAAATTTATTTCGTGACTGGGGTTGGGAGAGAGTAGGAGAGAGAGTCGGAGAGAAAGAGAGAGAGAGAGAGAGAGAGAGAGAGAGAGAGAGAGAGAGAATGAGAAACGGGTTTCGCATTGGCAATACTGACGGGATCGAATACGAGCATCTGGCAGAGCAGATGAACAGCCTCGTGGGTCGCCTGGCTGCTGAGCGTGTATAGGGCCGTTAGCGAGGGTGGCTTCGGCGCTCGTCTCAGCATGTGGGATCTCGCACCCTCGCACGCGTACCTCATATCCTCGAGGGTCGGTGTTCCCAGAAGTTCCGTTATCAGCTCCAACTGTGTTCCCGCAAAAATAAATCAATGTACATCATTTACGTGCACCCTCATACGTTTCTAAATGCATGAAATAAATCGCTGAACGCGTCAAAGTGAAAATCGCCTACCTGTTTGCCAAAAAAAAAATGTAATTCGAATCAAGTTAAAATTCCGGCGATTTCAATGCACCGGGTACCGTTAGAAACCAAACGCCTCGAAAGGCAAATTGACCCAAACAAAATAAATGAGGATAAAGGAATAAAGCAGGTGAGAAAACCATCGCAAAAAACGAGTTTGCTAAAAAATAGTCTTTGAATTAATCCGAAGTTCCAAATGAGAACGAACTTGTATTACTAGAAAAAATAAATCTTAAAAGAACAATGACAATTTAAAAAAAACGTAGACGTGAAAAAAATGGATTTTCAGACATTCGTCGAAAATAATTTTGAAAATGGTTTTCGTGTTTTACCTGCTGAACCGGACTTTGAGCTTGAAAGAGTATTCGTCGTCTGAGCAATTCACCGAATATGCAACCGACGCTCCAAACATCGACAGCCGCTGTATAGTGTCGTGCCCCCATGAGAATTTCCGGCGCTCGGTAATACTGCGTTACAACCTCTTGGGTCATATGTTTATTCTGATCGGGCTCTTCGACTCTCGCCAGACCAAAGTCGCAGATCTTCAAAAATCGAAAACCCGTAAGATTTAGGCCCGTCCAGTTTAATTAATTGATTGAACGAAAAAAATATATCCTTTTGAAAATAACAAATTACCTTCAGAACGCAATTGCTGTTTACCAGGAGATTTCCCGGTTTTATATCCCGGTGAAGAATCCTCGCCGAGTGCAGGTACTTGAGACCTGGAAAATAAAAAATCCATCACAAAATTGTTATTCATACGCTCAGATATTAATTGAATTTAAAAAAATGGTTGTCGCGGTACGATCAATATCAAGATAGTTGACTCGCAACGTTAGAATGCCCCCATTTATATATTCCAATAATATAAAAAATATTCCATCATTTACAAAATAATAATTCTTGATTTTCCATTTTTGTTGCAGTTTCTGTACAGCAACAAAAAAGAATATCGCGAGAAGATTAATATCATGATGATCAGCTCGCAACGTTCGAATCCCATATATTTCAACTGTATAAAAAATATTCCATCATTTTTAAATCATTTTTCAAATAATAATTCCTAATTTTTCATTTTTTTTTGCAGATTCATAGCACAATTAAAGATTCTGTACACTTAGTACAGTCGTGTTGTATATTGGAATCGGAAAAAATTAGAAGAAGGTTAGTTTTTTGACAGGTGATTTTGTAGGTGCCGCGGGTGCGAAAACCAAGTTTGCCTAAAAATCGGGGTGTAGGGTTTTTTTAGGGGATGAAAGGGGATGGGAGTGGATTAATGCCAAACTACAACCCCCACGAGATCGGCGCCTGGAGACAAAATGCTCAAAAAAATCCCGATTTCATTTTTGTCCACAGCGCCGAAGTCGTGGAAGTTCATTTTGAGGGTGAAAAAATGGGGTGAAATTTTGAAAAATCAGTTTTCATTCGATAACTCTTTTGGATAAATTCATACAATTTTTGTTCAAATGGGAACGTTGTAGCCCTAGAAAAGACGCGTCGATCGAGTTTTTGATCATCCCTTTCCAATAATATCTTCACCCCCAAAAGAATTGTTGAAGTATAAACAAAAAAATTGTTTATTGAATAACTCAAAAACAATCGATTTTTCGGGGATGGTTTAAATGTACGAAATGTAGAGAATAATTTTCTCTATATTTTCGTTCCTATGGACCACCCTTGGATTTTGCTTCTCCGAACCCCTTTCAGGGGTTGAAAATTCAAAATGAAATTCTGAGAAAACTATTGACCGAAAATAAAGAGATACGAGTTTGTCGCTGTGGACAAAAATGTAGCTGGGGGTTCAAGCTACAAATTTTTCCACGGCGGCAAATTCGTGCGTAGTTTTGCCAGAATTTCATTTTGAATTTTGAACCCCCGAGAGGGGTTGGGAAATCAAAATTCAAGGGTGGTCCATAGAAACGAAAATATAAAAAAAAGTATTCTCTGCATTTCGTACATTTGAACCATACCCGAAAAATCGTTTGTTTTCGAGTTATTCAATAAACAATTTTTTTTGTATTTTAACCATTTTTTGGTGGTGAAGATATTATCGGAGAGTGATGATCAAATACTCGATCGACGCGTCTTTTCAAGGGCTACAACGTTCCCATTTGAACAAAAAGTCTACGATTTTTTTCTAAAGAGTTATTGAATTAAAACTGATTTTTCAAAATTTCATCCCACTTTTTCACTCCCAAAATGAACTTCCACGACTTCGGCGCTGTGGACAAATCTAAAGCCCGGATTTTTCTGCACATTTTGTCTCACGGCGCCGACCTCGTAGGGATTGTATTTTGGCATTAATCCACCCCCATCTCCTTTCATCCCCTAAGAAAAACCCTACACCCCGATTTTTAGGCATACTTGGATTTAGCGCCCACAGCACCTACAAAATCACCGGTCGAAAAACTAGCCTTCTCCTAATTTTCTCTGATTCCGGGATTTTTCAGCACGAATGTACTAAGAAAAATTAAGGGTGAAAATAATTAAAAAGTATTCGCATTGCCTTCCAATGGCACAAACGTCACATCGTCAAATGTCAACGGCTATTGGCGGGAGTTTAACGAAACGATAGAGGTTTGTTCAATGATCGTCAGGCACGCCACCCCCTAAAGGTTTGGGGTATAAACGATAGTGGAAGCAACGAGCGTATTCATGGGAGATAATCTCAGTCTGGAACGTTAGGACACAAGAAAAGAACGGGTCTCCCCAACCCGAATAGTTATTCCGTCCTACTTGTAAAGGATCTTTCACGTAACATCGAATCATTCTGCGAACGACGGGCATTATTCGAGAATATTAAATCGCATCAGTTCTTCCGTGACATTATATGCCCCGTATGAAGAAAAAAAAATGTCGAAGCTACCCTCCCCGAACGAAACAGGTCTGAATGAGTCTTCTCTAGATCCAAAAACATCCCCCTCGAGGTGGAATAGCTTGTATAAATCGTATAAAAGAGGGTGGACGCGGTTGGTTGAGGTACGATCCACCGGCGCATTCAACCGGCACCCCAAAACTCGTCGGTACTACGGAACCCCTGTGTTTCGCCGAGAACTCAAGGCTACAAGGGGTTGCAATCGAATAAAATAGTTCGAACAATATGCAGAGAATTTTTTACGTACGCTGCACATTGAAAATGACATTATTCCATACGGATATAAAAATCATTGGACGCATGGGAGCATTTTTGTGGAACGGCAGAAAGTACAATTTTTTGAACCGGCGATAGGCCAATGGGTGACCGCATAGCTGCAAAGTGGCCTCTGGCGACCGAGAGGGAGCCTTTTTTACCGCGTTTCCGATGGTGAGACAAACTCACAAGGACCATCACTAAAAGTATTCGCCATCGATTTATGGTCTTGAAGTTTGCATCGTTGGAACGCAACGAAAATTCTTTTTTACATTTTTATTTTCTCATTTTTATTATTTCACGAAGTCTTCCTTTGCAAATTGAAATTTTAGATCGCTCAATAAGCGATTGAAAAAATGATTGACGGTTTTTCGTAACGAAGATTTGCCAAAAGAAGTTCGAGTAATTGAAGAATAATCATTTCCGTTGCATTTCAACAATGCAAACTGCAATTTTATATCGATTTTGTTGAAACTCATACACTACCGGCGAAAAGTTACCGGACAAAAATTCAATAAAGTTCCGAAACGATTTTTCATGCCATTTCGCCGATAGTCGGCATAAATTAATTTAATAAACGGCATTTTGAAGGGGAGGAATTCACCGTCATTTCGTTTTTTAAACATTTTTTACTACTTTTTTTACGACTAGTACCCTTTTTCGAAAACGACCAGTCTTCGCCTTTTTTTGTTCCATTTCGGGGGGAGGCCGTTTACAGACAGCATTTTTTAATGCATTTCTTTGACCGGAATCATAAAAAGGGAAGCTCAAGCTTTAATTTTGTTTTCTTTAAGCTTCATACGATTTTTTTTTCTAAAGATATTTTGATAAAAAAAGACCATTTGAAAAGTAACGTGTAACGCGAAAACGACAAAGATTCAAGGAAAACCACAAGATAGTAAAAAGTTGAATCGGTATTCATTGAGTTTGCGAGAATTTTTTCAGATTTTTTTTCACCTATTTTCGGCAGAAAAACAGATTATTCAATTACCGTAACTCGAGAACTTAAGGGGTTTGTGGTAAAATTTCAAGAGTGGAAAAAATGGTATTTTTCTATTTTCAACGCAATAGAATCGACTGAAATCAATCGATTAACGTGACTAGAAAACTATAAAATTTTAACGGAAAAAAAATGTCGAAAAAAAATCTGAAATAATTTCATTGCGACACGTTTTTCGTAGAGGGGTGGTTTCTCCCCTAAAAACCGGTTTTCCGCAGATAAAAAAAATACGTGTCTGATCATTTTAAATGCTTTACGACATACATGAGTTTCAACAAACTCGATAGCGGACACTTATCGCCTGTAGCGACACAGGTTTGCCACAGTTTCCCTGTGCCCTCGTGCAATGCGATACTGCAAGGCGGAAATAAAAGTGAGCGGGTTCGGGTCGTAGGAGCTTGAATGAGCAGATGGAGAACCATTGGAATTACATTTAAAAAAAAATATATTCCTACGGAAATTTAATTACAAATTGATTTCATTTTAGGGGCTTGAATAACCTTGAAATTTTAAGAATACGATTTTTTTTATTCGATAGTTTCATAACCTAGGATCCAAATTTTAATTTGCAACACAGATTTTGTAAAAATTCCATGAATTAACCGATTTGTAATGATTTTTAGGGAGGGTCAGACCGCCCAATGCGTACGGTGTGGAAGTTTCCATCGTTCGAATGCAACGAATATTCGTTTCTCTTCCTTTATTCAAATAATTAATGAGAATATTTTCTTGCCAATTCGTGTTATAGATTTTTAAACAGGATCCTGGAACCGTTGGAGTTATTTTTGTCGCCCGAATCGGCCAAAAAATATTTTGCCAATCCAAGAAAAATGCATTTTAGTTGCATTCCAACAATGCAAATCTCAAAGTCATCAAGGCTTTACTGCGAATCGTCCAGCTGCGATTCACCCGTTTTCCTATGTGTTTTTTTTTTCAAAACTACATTTTATGAAGTACAATAGTCCGATTTACTTCAAATTCGGACAATGCATAGTTTATAACGTTTTCTATCATATGACCGGATGACTAAAAAAAAGGTTTATCGATTTGTAAATAACAAATGATTAAAGCTGGTTTTTGGTCGAAAATCGATATTATTTCTACAGCTCTTCATTTCGTAATTTTCAACCAAAAAAATAATCATTTCATAAGAATAACATAAAATTTTCAAAAGAATTACATAAAAAAAAGAAACGGCACTCTGTTTACATAGCAATAATAACTTTATTGTATATTAATGTTTAGAAAAAAAGCTCAAACTTAGCAAGACTATATATTAATTGCGTGTAAAATTCCGACCTCGTCATCCCAACACTCTGATCAGAAAAAAGTATTAAAATATCGATCTGCTTTTCCGGACCAAGACAGACGTTAAATGACGTCTCAATGAAGCGGGTAAAATTTAAAGTTGATCGGTGCAGTGATTATTGAGATATCGTGGTCGCAGACCACGCAATTTTCAGAGAATATTTTTGAAATATCGTATTTTGAGATTCCGTCGCAAACCAAAAACCAATACTTTAAAAAAACCCGAATACCGACAATTATCCTTTTTACACTTTGCTCACTTTTCGTTTTATCTCCCAGCGTTTCATGAATTATTCTGTTTAACTAATGACGATTAGGATGACCGATGTTCATTCTTTGATATCAAATCCATGAACGATGACGCCATACGATGTTGAAATTTGCATCGTTGGAACGCAAAGGAAATAATTGTTTTTTATTTCCTTACATTTCTTTTGGCAGAGCTTAGCTACGAACATTTTTTAATTTTTTAAATAAATTGTCTTATCCAGAAATTTATTATCTAAATGTGCAAAACATTTTTTTTTAATACTCCTATTTTTCTAAATACTCTCCTATTAAAAAAAAATACTTTTTTTTTTAAATAGGAGAAATCAAAAATATTTTAAAAAATTTCGTTGCACTCCAACGATGCAAACTTCAATGACCCTCGTTCGGAACCCGCCCTGTGACGGGGTATAAAATCGCCACGACGTTTGGAGCCACATCGGGGTCAATAAACTGAAATTCACTGGTCTCGCCCGCGAAGAACCGACCTTGCCGCTCTAATTTATCGTCGACGATGAGCCAACTATACGATCACGTATGAGAGGAAAATTAGCATGCGATACGGGGGCCGGTGCACGTTTCGGGCTCATAAACAAAGAGCTTTGTAAAAGCTTCGGAAGAAGGAAGGGAAGTTTATTTTCGGCAGCGACCGATAACCGTGTGTACGTGTGAGTGTCGCGGTGGCTTTTCTCTGCCTAGTCGGGGCGACAAGCTCTCATCTCGAGTCCCGCGAGCAACTTGTTCTCCTCGTATACTATTCTCAGACCGAAGCGATCTTCCTTCACTCCCCTTTTCAATCAGAATCGTTCGCTGCCCCATTACCATCGTTGAAAAGTCAAACGGGAAAGATTAAGGGGTTAGGCTGCTGTGAAAATTTCAAAAAATCGTTCGTCGCTCGAGGCCACTCAAATTGAGGAGGCAATATCAACGTATGGTGCAGGAATCGCAAATTGACCGTGAACTTATAATTACAACGATAGATCTGCTGGTAAAACTTTGAACGCGTTTTTCTCGAGCTACGTTTTTCAAAACGGTGTACACGATTTCTCAACATCCAATAAACGGATTGACTTGAAATTTGGTACACTTATTCAGTGTAATAGTAGTTTAGTCTTGACCGACGTTTTTCTTCTTAACTTTTTTTTCTTCATTAGCCCATGTAGAGGTTGCCATGAGTTGCCCAATGTTACGATAAGGCCAATATTGGGACCATCGTATAAGCCAATAAAAGAGAAATAATATTGGCCCATTACTGTTCCGCTCTCAACTGAAAACTGGCACAATATCGGCCCATCCCTAAAGCCTGTCCTGGCCCATCTTTAAAAACTAATAAACAGCCGTGATAGTTAGACTATATTTGCCAATTTAAAAACTGGGGATACTAAAATACTGACAATTCCATTGGCCCAATATTGTTCCGTTATAAATTGAAAACCGGCACAATATCGGCCCATCGTTTAAAACCAATAAATAGCCGTGATGGTTGAACTATATTTGCCAATTTTAAAACTGGTAATGCTAAAATACAAGCAATTACATTGGCCCATTATTGTTCCGTTATATCTTGAGAACTGGCACAATATCAGCCCATTACTAAAACCTATCCGGGCCCATCTGTTAAAACCAATAAACAGCCGTGATGGTTCATCGAAATTTGCCAATTTTAAAACTGTCAATGCTAAAATACTGGAAATTACATTTAATTAATCTAAGCCCTTTATTGGCTAAGTGGGTCAGACCATATCTGCTTTTACTTTATTTAAGTCTTGGGTTATTCATTATCTGTATATTGTGACAGAATAGGCAAACAACTAGCACGTCATATATTAGTCGTCTATATTTTGTCGTTCAGTTTTTGTAATCAAGTCTTGGCCTATTATTGGCATTTGTAAATAACCAACATAAGTAAGTAGAATATGCCAATTTTGAAACCTGTCATATACGCAAATCACAATTTATTTCAAGGTTATTCCATGAAATATGTATCCATAAGTACCAATCTCGGGCCAACCTTGGCCCGATATAGGTTGAATATTTATCACGCACCCAAACAAACCCAAACAAACTCACGGCCCAATATTCTAGATAGACTAACTTCTAGATAGCCCAACTGTGAAGGCCCATCATAGAGCCAGTGGTCAATTTCTACATAGGCCCTTTAAGAGGGCCCACATGGGACCAAGTGCAATCACCAACATTGGCGCTACAATTAATTAAATCATTGGCCCAATAACTGTTGGCTCTGTTGGCCGATATCGGGCCGTTCTTATCATTTCTACGAAGGCACCTCATTGGTAAATTCTCACGGCCCAATATTCTAGAAAGGCTAACTATAAATGCCCGTCCCAGGCCCAACGGTCAATCTCTACATGGGAGTTATTGACAATGTCATTGTTCCTCGAATTTTTTTTTTAACTTGACATTTAATTTTTGATAATTAAAACACGATAACAAAGAAAAGATGACGTTGAAGTTTGTATCGTTGGAACGCAACGAAAATGATTTTTTTCTTCTTTTATTTCCCAAATTTCCTTTAGCAGATTTAAGCTACAAAAATCACGCAAACCTTCTTAGGATTCTTATTCAGCGATCAACAACCGAAATCTGCGAAATATGATTTTGAATAATAATGAATGTGAAGAAAAAAAAGTCGTTGCCTTCCCACGATGCGAGCTTCAACCCCATAAGAGAAGCTGGGGGTCGTAGCCAATATTATATATTTTAAGGGGTTATATACAGTTAAAATTTTCGAAAAATAGATTTTTCATTTTATTTTCGTAATGTACATATACGTAAATATACACACAGAAAATTTCTTGTCAATTCAGCGAATATTCTCGAAGTTACACGCACACTTGTAATGACGTGTCAGAGCGTTCGAAAGTGCTTTTGAAACTTCAAACGCGTTTTTCTCAAAACTGTGTGTTTTAAAGTCGGTGAGCAAGATTTCTCGGAAACGGCTGAACCCATCAGTCTCAAATTTTAACACAATCTTTTAAAGTCAATTTTTTAGTAATTGATCGAACTTTTTTCTCACTGATAAATATTTTCCATTTTATAAACAATCTGAGGCCTAAATTTTTGTCAAAAATCAACTATTTTACAGAAGCCGCCATTTTGTCAAAAATTATTATTTTGCTTATTCCTTCGATCAATTACAAAATCATCCATTATATTAACGAAATATTTTTGGTTTTTTCATTTTGGATGATGCAGTCCAGAGATATCGTGCTCTATTTTGAAAGCTATAGCAGCTTTTAAAATAATTATGTGTACAAATAAAAAATGTTAAAATACAGTTAAAAGTTACCATAACATGTGTACAAATTTTTACGATTTTTTTTTTTATTTGAAGGTCGTCTCAAGGAATATTATCGAAAAATCGATCTTTTCGGCCTCTTGACTGCATATAACCCCTTAAGAAAAAAACGTAAATATTCGGAGGTGGGGCTCTTGCTAGAATCAGCTCCCTCTGATTCCCCAAACCCAGACAACCCAAAGAAACCCAAACTAACCCAACCTAACCCAAACAAAAATTAGGCCGATTCTAGCAGGAGCCCCGCTTCCGAATGTGTACCGGAAAAAAAATCGTTTTTTTGTTTGTTTCGGATCAACCAGGTGGCCAAAGTCGAGCACACGTTGAGCCCCTCACGTTCAAAAGTCTTTCACGAGCTTGTTTATAACTTCTTGAATTATTAATATTTTTTAATGAAATTTGGTACACAACTTTTTTTAATGTACACACAAATAAATGGCCGAAAGATTTTGTAATCTTACTTATTCCTTCAATTTAAATAAAAACCCTGTGACGACCCCTACGAGGGTGGCCCAACCCCTTGATGCGAACGAAATGTACATAAATTGTCGTTAGGCAGCTTTCTTAGCTTAGGGGATGATTATCGACATTTCCGAGCCCAAAAGTTGCTCGTATTCCAACTATCAGAGATTCATCGAATTATTTCCATGCTCGACAAATAATTCCATCAGAGTTTTGTGAAACCGAAATAGGAATTCCCGCAAAATTATTCACATTACAAAACTATCGATCATTTTCTCGTACGATAGAAAATGTTCGTCGACAAAACCCTCCAAATTACAATCGCAAATAAATTGCAAATTGGCTAAAGCTGTACGTTTTTAAACAGTGACGTACAATAGCCTCGCAGTGGCAGTTTTAATTGCAATATTCGTTACTATCAAAAGAGTCTCGTTCGCCGAAGCGACATTGTTATCCAACCACCTGAATCCACGCTACTTCCCATTCATTATCCCTTCCAACGGGAAGGGACGGCGAGTGGGAAGACGATATCGATCGAACGAGAAGCAGAAAAAAAAATACACCAATACGTGCGTATCGAGAATAGGTAAGGGTGCTTCCGAATTTTTCTTTTGTCCCTTGCCCTCGCTATGTTTTTTTGCCGTGTCTGTCCATCGCATTCCTTATCAGTAGAGCAAGCCACGTTGATATCAGACGAGTAGATTCGTTACGCATTCGCCGAGAACGAGATTTTTTCGTGTTCTCTTGTCCCCCGGGATGAGAACATTTCTACCACGATCGTGAAAAGGAATTAACGCGAGCACAAGCTTTGCCAGTAGGGTTCCTTCATAATCGGAGAAGAAAATTGCAGAGCTTCATCTCTAACGAAAGAGATGTGAAAGAAGACAAGATTAGGGGGGGGGGGGGCTATGGGGTTGTTATGGGGTTTAGCCGTCGGGGGTGAAGTACGAGGGGAGCGCCCTATGCTTATGCACGAAGTCGATTGTCTGTTACCGACTGTTAGCATTCAAATAATCGTCATATCAAACGTGCGTTTTCGAACTATTTTTCTACATCTATTTGTAAAATCATGCATTTTTGAACATTCGATGATCACATTAAGGGGTTAGACCACAGTAACGGGTATAAAATCATGTGCGAATTTAACAATTTTTTTTTCGTATGAAAAAGTGGTTCACTCATAAAATTAATTACACATATATTTAGTATGAATATCGAACTGTTAGAATTTTTTTTCTTTCGATTTACAAAATGGCCGACTACTCGAAACTTCTCGAAACAGCTTTTTTCCAATTGGCGTGACAAATAACTTCAACAATTTTCACTCGATTTACTTCAAATTCAAAAGTTATGTTCCTAATTGCATTTCGCAGAGAAGTACGTACGGAATTTCTGATTAAGGCGTTACCCCCACTTGTAGCGCAAAAAAGGCCTTTTTCATGAATTTTTTTAAAGAAAACTACAAAACTTTTTTAATCGTTCAATATACCATCTTAAAGAACACATCTTGAAGAACTTTCAGTAATTTTTTTTATTGAAAAATATTACATTGTTTAGTGGCAAATGGCCGTCAATGAAATAATGTTTTTATATACACGGTTTGCGGTGACTAACATTGCGGCGAAGTGGATCATCTGAAAAAAAATTGCGGATGGATTGTCAAATATAAGTATAAACTAGTCTTTAATCGAAGGATTTTAAAAAATATTCATTTTTCACAAAATGGCGGACAGTCAAAGTTAATGGTTCGATTTTAACGAAAAAAAACGGCCGTTTTTTGGCTATAAAACGGCCATTTTTTCGAAAAAAAAAATCGAACGATTGAAGACTACATTTTTATGTATTAAATAAGCCTGCAAAATTTCAAGAAGATCGGTTCATTAGTGTTCGAGTAATCTTGGTCACCGACTTCAGAAATGCCATTTTGAGAAAAACGCGTTCAAAGTTTCTCTTTCAACGCTCTTTCAACGCGGATTCTTCTCTTTCAACGCTCATATCTCAGTCAATTTTGTTCGGATCGACTTGAAATTTTCAGGACATATTCTCAGATACTTATACTTCAAAAAATGCAATAAAACAAAAATCGATTTGTTCAAAATCGCAAGTGGGGGTAACCCCTTAATCGAAATCTTTTCATTTTATGAGCAGTGTATGAGCAGTTATAACGAAATTTTTCACTGAAAATTCATTTCTTAAGTTCAAATACCTACAACTTTTTAATAAAACAATATTTTTTCAATTCCGTACCTACTTCTCTAGGTATTCTAATGTAGATCGACGAGAATTTTTGTTTTTTTGTTCTAGGTAAAATACTGTGGATGCTAAATGTCACGCCGCGGAGCGCCTAAAAAAAGATAACAAAAGAAAATATTAGTAGTCGGCCATTTTGTACATTAAAAAAAATGTATTTTTTCTAACAGCTTGATATTCATACTAAATAGATGTGTAAGTAATTTTATGAGTGCACCACTTTTTCATTCGAAAACAATTGTTATATTCTGATTTCTTTGCTGATTTTTTCCATTTTAAAGCCTTCGAACGGGTTTTCCATGAACTAAATGTGCATAAAATTGGATTTTCCGAGCACCATTCTCTTCGTTATGAGAAAATAAAGAGAATGACGTACGGAAAAGTCTGTTTGTCAGCATAGAGCCGGTTTTATGATCAAGGAACGCGTGGGGTTCATTCGAACCCCAGTTATGAGTTTGAAGGTACAAAAATTTATTCATGAGGTGTAGGGTTAATTATCCTGACTGAGTATACGCCCCAAAATACGTCGAGATGCCGATTTTTTTCTGAAAAAACCGTACTGTGGGTCGCATTCAAAATGCACAGGATGATCAGCAAAGAGGTTATGAAGGTCCAGAAAAAATTTCAGCTCGGTGGTAACATGTTGACTTAACCCCATAGCAACCTTAGCGCGAGCTTTGCCAGTAAAGTTCCTTCGTAATCGAAAAAAAAAAAAAAAAAAAAAAAAAAAAAAAATTGCAGAGCTTCGTCGCTAAGGAAAGAGATGTGAAAGAAGACAAGATTAAAATGAAAAAGAGAATTCGAAATGCCTAATTATTGTTGCATAAATGCCAGTACGTTCAAAAGACGTAATCACAACGACAATGATAATAATAATAATAATACAGTAGAGCGTCGATTATCCGAATAAATTGGGACCGGGCGCCTTTCGTATAATCCCAAATTCGGATAACCGAACAGCAATATTCCGTGGGCGAGAAAAACGTTGACCCTTTCGACATAATAAAATATATATATTTAAAAATACAATGAACATTAATATGTTAATAATACAAGTACATTTTTAGTGAATTAAAAATAACCGTAGTATCATTTAATGATATAGATCGAAGTTGAATATGTATTTAAAAATAATTAACATTCGTACATTTTCGAGTTCTTGTCTATTTATTTTTTAAAAAGTCGACGATTTTCTTCTGCTTCACAACGGAAGCTCGTTTCTTTGCTGCCAAATCTCAACTGCTAGCGGAAAGCAAAGTGCGCGTGAGCGCAGACCGAGAAAGTGGAAACAAAATAAAGGGCGTAATTGTTCGAATAACTGAGCATTTGGATGAACAAAATCATTGTTTGGATAATTGATGTTTTGGACCAACCCAAATCGCCATTCGGATAATTGACATTTCGGATTAAGCACATCGCCATTCGGATAATTGACGTTTCGGATAATCGACGCTCCACTGTAACCCATTCCGGAGGATCTTTTTAAATAATAAAATAATGACAATAATAAATATTATTATTCTGTATTGGGAATAATAATAGTGAAGTATGACAATAATATTCCGTCCGACGGACGGACCCGTTCGTATAGGGAATAATAATTATAATAATCGATATTAATTACCATTAATAATAGAATAATAATGATAATGATCATTGCTAACTACTATTGATTATCATTGGAATGATAATACAGTATTATATTTGTTTCATGATGTTGAAGTTTGCATCGTTGGAATGCAACGAAAATGCTTATTTTTAAATTATTCGAATTTCTTTTGGCACATCTGCTTTACGAAAATCCCTCAATCATTTTTCAAGTCGCTTATTCAGAGCTCTAGAATCTAAATCTGCAAAAAAAAAAACATTTTCTAAGATGATCAATATAAGGAAATCAAAATGTAAAAAAAAATTTCGTTGCGTTCCAACGATGCAAACTTCAACACCATTTGTTATGTCATAATTTGCATCTGAATATCATCGACCAAAAATGTATTTTAAAACTCATTTTAATACCAGAGCCGAAGAGAACGGAAAAAAAAACACCGAACACATTAGTTTCGCCTTGGCTGTTCTCGATTTGATTTTGAGCGTTTTGTGATAAGTTTCTGTGCACTTGTATAATTTTCCACATGGTCGCATTATCATTTTGGCCGGGTTCGTATCGACTGGGGAGACTTCAGACTGGTTCGCGCACACGAGGGAACACTCGAGTCTGCAATCTGAGCGCGCGAGCGGACGCGTATGACAATTGACTTTTCGCGAATGTAGGAGTCAGGCGCGCGCGGGCGAATACAAAGTTTCGTGGTGGCAATTCATACAGACGCGCCCGAGTGCACCAAGGGACGTGTAAAATGAACACGAACGCGATCCGATCCAGTCCCGTCGTTTATAAAGGGTGTCTTGAACCTGACATTTTAAAATTGCGCGCCATTTTATCTTATAGCGAACACAGAGTACTGATCTTTGACAACTGGCATCGGGAAGTGTTGAGGTTTAGTCATGGAGAATTACACGATCGAGCGAAGCATGGAAATTTTTATTTGCTGCATTGTTACTGCATAGTTATTGCAGACGAATTGAACTTCTTTCTTTGGGCTTTTGTGAAGGAAAAAGTGTATGCCAATGATCCACAGACCATTCCGGAGCTCAAGGAAGCAATTCGACGCACCATTAAGGAGGGATTGTCTTTTTTTTTCGCAAAATTTTCCGCTTTTTGGGAATTTTTTTGTGAAGAAAGTATACAACGGAAAACTTGTGAAACTTGGCATATAGTTTTATTGATCTGTTTACTACATACAAAAAAATTTTTAAACAATTTCATCAAAAAATCCGCCTCCCACCCCCCTCGACGCGCGATGGTCCTTTTTTGATGGTGTGCACGATTTCTCAAAAACTATTCAACCGATTGCCTTCAAATTTGGACAGAATGCTCAGCTGACATCCTTTTATCGTTTGATGAAGCAAAAAAGCTATACGTTTAATAGTTTTTTATTTATAACAAGAAATCGATCAATTTTTTTCGAAAAATCGATACTTCAAGTTCAAAACGTCACCAAATCGTCAATTTTTTTTTCCCCTTCATCGAACGATAGCTATATGTGTCTAAAGTAAAATGCTTTTTGGGTTTTTGTTGCAGGATGAACGTGAAGGCTGTAATCGTGCACACCATCAAAAAAGGACCATCGCGCGTCGAGGGGGGTGGGAGGCGGATTTTTTGATGAAATTGTTTAAAAAATTTTTTGTATGTAGTAAACAGATCAATAAAACTATATGCCAAGTTTCACAAGTTTTCCGTTGTATACTTTCTTCACAAAAAAATTCCCAAAAAGCGGTAAATTTTGCGAAAAAAAAGACAATCCCCCCTTAAGGCGGGAGCCTGAACTAGAAGGTCCGAAAAATCGTTTTTTTTATTGCTTAAATTGATGGATAAGGTATCCAAGAATATATTTATAAAGTTACAGAGGCCAATCGTAAATATTTTCGAAGATACGAGGCCAAAAGCAGAGAATTTACCAAAATGGCGGGCGTGATGGCAAAAAAAACTAAACGACCTATTGAATCAAAGCAAAGTTTATTTTTTTCAATATGAAAATCTCTTCTAAGTGAATTTAAAAAATCGTTGAAAAAGTCTTTTGAAATAATTTTTATAGCACGTTGAAGTATTTTTTGAACACATTTTTTTTTCAAACGTGAGAAAAGTTGTAATTTCACGATTTTTTCGGCTTTTTCTTAAGGCGAGAAATCCCTTTAGAATTTTCAAAAAATCGATTTTTTTAAACATATTCCGAAAGTGTGATACCCAAAGGATATAGTGACCAAAGGAAAACTCGAAATATTGAATATTTGCGGAGTTATCGCATATAGTCTAGAGCGCGGGGGCAGCATGCGGTCAGGGAGCGGGTGAACTGTAAACGCGATTATCTCGAAACGACTTTTTCAAAAACGGCTCGTGTCGTAGCTCAAAAAGTTATCGACCGATTTGGATGAAATTTTGGGCGGTAATTCTCAATAATATTATCGGAAGGATATACCTAAAGTTTGAAAGGTAGCGTGTAAATAAATATTTTTTTTGGGGTCAAATATGTCGAAAAAATGGTCGAAAATTCGAACTTTGGAGTAAAAAGGCTCCCAAATTTTCAATTTTGCACTTTTTCATAATTTTTTATGTATATCCTTCCCCTTAATATGTCAGTAAACGAATGACACTTATTAAATATTTTTCAGATCAACAGAAAAATAGTGACAACTGCAGCATTTTTCGATGTCGAGGAAAACAGGCGTCCGAAGACCCTTAATAACGCCGCCATTTTGTTGGTCATCCCAAAAAAAAAATTAAACTTTACAGTTATAATAAAGTCATGTCCAAATTTGAAAATGATCAGATTATTTTATCCCTTTAAAAAAATCCCCAAAAAAGACCTATTTTTCACGCGCCTAAAGGGATTTCTCGCCTTAATTCACCCAGAAGATAAATATATGGCAATTGAAAATTTTATTGGTTTATTTGGTTTATGCAAAAATTACGAGCTGCATTTTTTCCGCCGATTGGGGACTGCAGTGGCAAGACGCACATGGAATAGGCTGATAAATCTGCAGTTATTTGTTGTTTCACGTTGAACTTTTTTTTTATACATTTCAAATATTCATGAAATGATACCTCAATGTTTACTGGGCTCACTTGTTTCTTCGCTTCTAAACAAATTCCCAAAAAAACGCTTTTTTTGGACCTTCTAACTCAGGCCTTAATGAAATTGGTCACCAGTTATGCCAAAATGTTATTGAACATTTCGCCAAAAGAGGGAACGTTTGCCAACAGGGACTGGGCGGCAATTTATCGGATATTGTGTTGCACACATAACCTCCATGTTTGTACCTTATCGTTTGGGGTCTTCTCACTTTAGACGCTAAAAAGGCTATTTTCATGAATTTTTTGATAGGTTTATATTGTAGATATTGATATAAAAGTTGTCACACTTAATAAATACACTTTCGAAATACATTTAAAAAAAAATTATTCACTTAAGTCACTATTTATAGCCGAAAATGGTAGTTAAGGTAGTACGAGCGCGCAATCTTGATTTCTATAGATTTTGTTCAAATTTTAACCAGACATTGTTCATATCATTACGCATGTTTGGGTGAAATTTCAAAACAGTCGACTATTTAGATTGGGAGATGATGGGTTTTAAAATTGCAACTTTTAACACATTCTGCATTGAAATTTTGATCGAATAATTTTCCGTAAAAACTATTTGTTCCCTATAATAAGAAGATATATGGCAATACTGCATCGTTCCACGTATCCAATAACGTGAGTTTGCGCGGCATATTTGAAATAATACTGCAACACAAATTTTTATTTGGAAGTAATTTTTAATCGAACAAAGTTTTTAATTAGTTATGAATGAACCGACACTTTTATTTGTTAATAAAGATAACATGCACAATATAAAATATTAATATTTATAATGCAAATTTTTTTTTATGACGAAATTTCTAACTTTTTAAGAAGACATATAGCAACACCGCAGAACAGTATTTTTAACTCTAGGAACACGATAACTATTTTTTTCTCGAAATATTGAACTATTGTTCAATATATTATTAATATATTATTATTATATTATAAATATACTAGACTATTGTTATATTATATATTATATATTATAACTATAGTATAGTAATATATAATTATATTATACTATCGTTATATTTCGTAAACAATATACTATTGTTCAATATTTCGAGAAAAAAATAGGTATGGTGTTCCTAAAGTTAAAAATACTGTTCTGCGGTGTTGCTATGTCTTCTTATCATAGGGGACAAATACTTTTTACGGAAAATGATTCTGTCTAAATTTCAATGCAGACCCTGCAGTGTTAAAAGTTGCAATTTTAAAACACATTATCTCCCAATCTAAATAGTCGACTGTTCTGAAATTTCACTCAAACATGCATAATGATATGAACAATGTCTGGTTAACGTTTGAACAAAATCTACAGAAATCAAGATTGCGCGCTCGTACTACCTTTAAAAAATGCCTTAAGGGGTTACCCCCACTTGCGATTATGAAAAAATCGATTTTTTTATTGCATTTTTTAAAAGTATAAGTATCTGAGAATATGTCCTGAAAATTTCAAGTCAATCCGAACAAAATTGACTGAGATGTGAGCGTTGAAAGAGCGTTGAAAGAGAAACTTTAAACGCGTTTTTCTCAAAATGGCATTTCTGAAGTCGGTGACCAAGATTACTCGAACACTAATGAACCGATCTTCTTGAAATTTTGCAGGCTTATTTAATACATAAAAATGTAGTCTTCAATCGTCCGATTTTTTTTTTTCGAAAAAAATGGCCGTTTTATAGCCAAAAAACGGCCGTTTTTTTTCGTTAAAATCGAACCATTAACTTTGACTGTCCGCCATTTTGTGAAAAATGAATATTTTTTAAAATCCTTCGATTAAAGACTAGTTTATACTTATATTTGACTAAATCCATCCGCATTTTTTTTTTCAGATGATCCACTTCGCCGCAATGTTGGTCACCGCAAACCGTGTATATAAAAACATTATTTCATTGACGGCCATTTGCCACTAAACAATGTAATATTTTTCAATAAAAAAATTACTGAGAGTTCTTCAAGATGTGTTCTTTAAGATGGTATATTGATCGATTCAAAAAGTTTTGTAGTTTTCTTTAAAAGAATTCATGAAAAAGGCCTTTTTTTGCGCTACAAGTGGGGGTAACGCCTTAAAAATTGTAGGTCTGCGCTGTTGATGAAATCTCGGAGATGGATAATCCGAAACAAAAAAATCAAACGATTCTAGATTCAGTATGTTAATGGCTATAGTGCGTACCATATGATTTTGTATATATGCGAAAATAACAAAATGGCGGACATTTTTTGAAAAAAGCGTGTTTTTTCACCGTTTTTGGCAAGGAAAATAAATATGAAAATTAAAAAAAAACCTTAATATGCGCTTAATAATTTTATCAGCAAGCCGTCGAAAAACGTTGTTTAGAGAAAAACGCGTTTAAAGTTTGTTTGCGTTACATAAATACATTTAAAAAAATTTAATGTATTTCGAACGTGTATTTATTAAGTGTAACAACTTTTATATCAATATATATATAATATAAACTTATCCAGAAAAATCATGAAAATAGCCATTTTAGCGTCTAAGGTGAGAAGACCCCTTAAAATAAAAATATCCGTACTTTTCAACTAGATAGTACGTTTTATTGATAAATGTAAATGTCCGGTCATTTTGAGACACCCTATACATGCGTGTGCATTTTCCTTCGCTCACTGCTCGCGGCGTATGACGCGATGTCACATCGGCACAGCCGACAAAAGCCCTTACGCGCATAATGCAAGGGAACTCTCCGCAGTGCACACGTGCGCGGGACGTTTACCCACTCGGCTCTGTGTGCTTTCCATTCGGAACACCCAGTTTATCTTTGTTACAATTTCGGTGGAGAAAGTTTGCCCCGGTGTGTAAGAGCAACTTTACGGCTCATGGGTCTCTAATGTACTGCCAACTTACGTACGAAATCTATGCTCTTCGAACACTCGCATCGATCGTCAATTTTTTATTGCCGTTGGAAGAATGTTGGTCTTGCGCAATTTAATGCGGAATCGACGAATATATTTGATCTCGGCTTTTTCCTTTTTATCAATATTTCCATGGTTTTGTTTTTTCGCATGCCCGTGCGAGCTTTCACGCTGCAATCTCTCACTTTTACTCCAGACTGGTCAGTGCACTATTCCCGCTCCTCGCGAGGAATATCCCTCGAGTGTCCGCCTTTGATTTCGTTGAAACTCATATATGAGCAGCTGGAGGACCAAATCGGACTTGTACACACTGCGTCAGAGTTTTTTATTTTTCGTATTTTTCAAGCACACCTTGATTGAATCCCGAAATATTTTGAATCAAGTCCGGCTCTAATAACCTCAAAATTTGCTAAAAACGGCCTTTTTGAACGAAATGGGAGTTTTTGGGCACAAAAATAAATAAAAATTTAATTTGTCGCAGTGTGGACAAGTCCAGTTTTGTTCGCCGGCTCTTCATATATGGTGAATCATTGAAAACCAATAGACACGTATTTTTTTTTGTCGGTCACAAAACGATTTGAGAGGTCACTTAGACGCTAAAAAAGGCTATTTTCATGAATTTTTTGATAGATTTATATTATAGGTATTGATATGAAAGTTACACTTAACAAATACACTTTCGAAATACATTTAAAAAAACAATTTTTATTTACTCAAGTCACTATTTATAGACGAAAATCGTAGTTGAAAAAATGTCCTTAAAAAAATTGTAGGTCTGCGCTGTTGATGAAATCTCGGAGATGGATCATCCGACACAAAAAAATCAAACGGTTTTAGATTCAGTATGTTAATGGCTATAGCGCGTATCATACGATTTTGTATACATGCAGAAATAACAAAATGGCGGACATTTCTCGAAAAAAAAGAAAAACGTGTTTCTTTCACCGTTTTTGGCAAAAAAATAGTAAATATTAAAATTTTAAAAAATCCTTGATATGCGCTGTAGCTATAGTTGTAAAGAATTTGTGGTTAAAATTTAATAAGGATCGGTTCGGTAGTTTCGAAGATTTGATCAACAAGCCGTCGAAAAACGATGTTTCGAGAAAAACGTGTTTAAAGTTTGTTTGGGTTACATAACGACATAACAATTTTTTTAAAATGTATTTCGAAAGTGTGTTTATTGAGTGTAACTTAATATCTGTTTTCATTAAGGCCTCAGGCCACAGGAACGGGTATAAAATCATGTGCGAATTTAACAATTTTTTTTCGTATGAAAAAGTGATTCACTCATAAAATTAATTACACATCTATTCAGTATGAATATCAAGCTGTTAGAAAATATATATATATTTTTCTTATGTACAAAATGGCCGACTACTCGAAACTACTCGAAACAGCTTTTTTTCCAATTGGCGTGACAAATAACTTCAACAATTTTCACTCGATTTGCTTCAAATTTAAGGGGTTACCCCCACTTGCGATTTTGAAAAAATCGATTTTTTTTATTGCATTTTTTTGAAGTATAAGTATCTGAGAATATGTCCTGAAAATTTCAAGTCGATCCGAACAAAATTGACTGAGATATGAGCGTTGAAAGAGAAGAATCCGCGTTGAAAGAGCGTTGAAAGAGAAACTTTAAACGCGTTTTTCTCAAAATGGCATTTCTGAAGTCGGTGACCAAGATTACTCGAACACTAATGAACCGATCTTCTTGAAATTTTGCAGGCTTATTTAATACATAAAAATGTAGTCTTTAATCGTTCGATTTTTTTTTCGAAAAAAATGGCCGTTTTATAGCCAAAAAACGGCCGTTCTTTTCGTTAAAATCGAACCATTAACTTTGACTGTCCGCCATTTTGTGAAAAATGAATATTTTTTAAAATCCTTCGATTAAAGACTAGTTTATACTTATATTTGACTAAATCCATCCGCATTTTTTTTTCCAGATGATCCACTTCGCCGCAATGTTGGTCACCGCAAACCGTGTATATAAAAACATTATTTCATTGACGGCCATTTGCCACTAAACAATGTAATATTTTTCAATAAAAAAATTACTGAAAGTTCTTCAAGATGTGTTCTTTAAGATGGTATATTCATCGATTAAAAAAGTTTTGTAGTTTTCATTTTAAAAATTCATGAAAAAGGCCTTTTTTGCGCTACAAGTGGGGGTAACGCCTTAAAAGTTATGTTCCTAATTGCATTTCGCAGAGAAGTACATACGGAATTTCTGATTAATCGAAAACTTTTCATTTTATGAGCAGTTTATGAGCAGTTACAACAAAATTTTTCACTGAAAATTCATTTCTCAAGTTCAAATACCTACAACTTTTGAATAAAACAATATTTTTCAAATTCCGTACGTACTTCTCTAGGTATTCTAATGTAGATGGACGAGAATTTTTGTTTTTCGTTCTAGGTAAAAAATTGTGGATGTTAAATGTCACGCCGCGGAGCGCCTAAAAAAAGATAACAAAAGAAAATATTAGCAGTCGGCCATTTTGTACATCGAAAAAAAAAAATTCTAACAGCTTGATATTCATGCTAAATAGATGTGTAATTAATTTCATGAGTGAATGACGTTTTCATACGAAAAAACATTGTTAAATTCGCACATGATTTTATACCCGTTACTGTGGCCTAAGGCCCTAAGTGTAACTTTTATATCAATATCTATAATACAAACAAATTTTAAAAAATGCATGAAAATAGCCTTTTTTAGTGTCCAGAGTGAGAAGACCCCTGAGCGTGAATCGTGAATGCGATCGGAAGTGCGAGGAGTGGTGTATGTCGGTGTTTCAGGAGATGAGGAGGCGCAGAAGGTACAGGCCAGGATTGTGAGGACGTCGAGGAGGCAAGGGGCGCGACCAACACGGACAGACCGGATGACGAGGTCCGGGGTCATGGATGGGCAGCCACAGGACCGGTCTTCATTCCCCCCGTCTTGCGACAAAACTTCCATTCTTTTTCCATCTTTGTTTTCATTCGTTTCGCGCTTCCCTCGCTTCCATATCTAAGCTCTTTGGTTCCACTATCGGCTCGCTAGTCCGTGCGTCTTTATCCAAGACGTGGAAGAATTTTTAATTTCTCGACTCCTATCCGATACGCCTGACTGCGACACAATCTACTTCCGGTCTGACGTCCCGAACTGGTTTCGCTTCCTTAAGGCAGTACTCTAGTCGAGAAATTTGGAAAAATCGATTTTTTGGGGCATTTTCTTAAAAGACAGACTTAAAAATATGTCCTCGGAAGAAAATGTCGAAATTCCCAATATTAACCAGAATAGGATCGACCGGATGGAGCTACGAGCTTCAGAGTTTCTAAGGGAGCTAAAACTGCTCGCAAGGAAGAACGAGATTCAGAAAATCATCATGTCGAAGTCGAAGAAGGCACACCTTACGAGCCACGAATGAGCGATTGATAAAACGTAAGTGTAACATGCCATTATACCACTTACAAGGAACATCACTTAAATGTTCACCTTCGATTTTATTGAAACTCATATATGTGATAAAGCATTGAAAACTATTAGACACGTATTTTTTTTTATCTGCGGAAAAACGTTATCAGGAGGGGAAACGACCTCTCAAAGAAAGGTGTGTCACCCCTTAATTTAATTTTTTCAAATTATTCTACAGTGGATTTTTCATCGCTTTACATTAGAAGAATTTTGGTTTTTGTTTTATTCGGATCGTAGTCCAGTAAAAGAGACGAAAGCCCAAAACTTTTGAGCGTAGAATATGAATTTTTGACTGAAGGTAACCCCATACTGAATACTGAAGGTAACCCCATACTGCATACTGAAAGTAACCTCAATGAAATGTTGCCCCTCAGCTCGCCCCAACCCTGAGAAATAGGGGTTGAAAACTTTAAAAAAGCCCGATCGAAAAATGTTTCGAACAGAAGTTGTTTGGAATAATAAAATACGTATAAAGTTATCTGACGTCCAATCCCCTATCTTCGAAAATAGCGGCACAAAAACTCAAGAGCACCATCAACCCCGAATTTTCTGACCGTTTTCATGCCGCTATTTTCACAGATAGGGGGTTGAACGTCACATGACTTTATACGTATTTTATTATTCCAAACAACTTTTGTTTGAAACATTTTTCGATCGGGCTATTAATTATCGAGATACGGCGATTTTTAAGTTTTCAACCCCTATTTCTCGCTTGGATCTCAATATTTTTCTATGAAAAAATGATGTAATATAGGGCAAATATAGCCGAATATATTCTTAATTTTCCGAAACATTTAATCCAATACCTTTCTTCCAAAAAATTCCCGAAAATCACCCAAATTTTCAGCGTTCACACTGGTATGGCCCCTTAAACATCCCTAATATAATGATCCTCAAAAACGTTTCAGTGATATCCGTACGCTAAATGTGCAAAAAAAAAATTGGGCATTACGAAAAACAACATTTTCGGTGCATCATTTTATCTCGCTCCCAAAGCTTCCTCGTGAGGACCACGCATAAAAAACGTTCCGCCTTTATGGGAACCAAAACTGCGAGCGTAACAAAATGATAAACAATTGATGCAGAAGTTTCTAATTGGAAATTTATTCATCAAAGTCACTAAACATCGAAGTAACGAGATTGAACAATTTTTTAAGCACTTTATTCTAGTTTTTGGTGCTTTTTTTGGACGCAATATTCCGAAAACTGCAGCTCCCGAAGTTTTTTTCGAGTAAAGAATTCTGGGTCTTTGATACAACAGTAAGATTGTCCGTAGTTCAGAATAGAGTTGCTCGCTCGAGTGCTAAAAATGGTGTGTTTCTTGTCGAGTTTACTCACCCCTGAGGATCTGGTAGAGGAAGACCTTGATGTGGTCTGGACTGAGATGCTGCGGGCTGACGATTATCTTGTGAAGATCGCTCTGCAACAGCTCCGTTATCACGTATCTGCGTATCGATTACTAGTTAAGGAAACTATCGATTGGCAAGTGGTAATTACTCGTAGCCGATGTTTCATTAGCTCGACGAAGGACTAGGTGGGAGAGAAGTGAGGAGAAGGCGCAGGAGGCGGTACGACGTAGGAATGGCTTGTGCGAGGAAATATAGAGGTGGAGTCAGGAAATCTCGGAGAGTCCAATCTTTCTTCCCACGGTTACGGTTTAACTGAACTGCAGCTTATGGACGCAGTGTACGGCTTTGGTGAACACGCGTGGTGAGGAGCGTTGGCCGTGGCCGATACCCGTATAGAAATTGTCGTAGGGATCCAATTGGATTCCCATATTCGTCCCCACTTCCCGATAGGGATCCAATGGGTCATCGCATTTGATCTTTAACTAAAACGTTCGTACACTGGATTCTAATGGGGATTCCCCATTGGAAGCCAATATACGGATCCAATCTGAATCCCCACATTATCGAACGGAATCCGATACGATTTTTGATGGATCCCATCTTGAGTTTAATGTTCTAAATATATATATATATATATATGGGGCATTCCATACCAATTCGACCTGGGTCTGACCCTCGACCCCTCAAATCTGGTTCCCGATTTTTCCTATCATTACTCTCACTCTATCAAGCAATTACAATTTTTTTCAGATTTTTCAAAGAAAATTTGGGCGCGCCATGAATTTCTGAATTTTTTTTAACACCTCGATGGCCGTAATCGAAAAATCTGAAAAAATTCCCAAAAATACAGTGTCAGATACAAAAAATGTTGGTGTAAAATTCATAATGTGTGGGCTTTTGCTTCAACCCGTTTTTTAGCTTTTTGAGCAAAAAAAAATGAAAAAATATGAAGCAGAGGTCAATTTACTGTAGACTGTTTCTCGAAATTTTGTATGCATAATACCAGATTTAAAAAAAAATTTCTCCGATTTTTCTAAAGTGTATTTTGTAATTTTCGATTTTTTTTTATCATGGTTGACATAAGCCCTAATTAGGGGTTGAAGCAAAAGCCCAGACATTATGAATTTTACACCAACATTGTTTATATCTGACACTGCATTTTTAAGAATTTTTTCAGATTTTTCGATTACGGCCATCGAGGTGTTCAAGAAAAAAAATTCAAAAATTCATGACGAGCTCAAATTTATTTTGAAAAATCGGAAAAAAGTTGTAATTGCTTGATAGAGTGAGAGTAATGATGGGAAAAATCGGGAACCAGATTTGAGGGATCGAGGGTCAGACCCAGGTCGAATTGGTATGCAATGCCCCATATATATATATATATATATATATATATATATATATATATATATATATATATATATATATATATATATATATATATATACACACACACATACACATACATATACATAAAAATATAGAAACATGTGTATAAAAAATTATATATATATCAGTTGTAGTAAAAAGAAATCCATTATGTTTGCCTTCAATTTCATGCAAAAATAATGGATTTCTTTTTACTACACCTAATATATATAATATACCTTTGGATGGTCAGAAAACAAGGCTTTTTTGGGAGTTTTTTTTTAAATTCTGATGAAACAATCAGAATGAGGTTTCGAGGGGTTATTTTTCATATGTGTATGCACTCAAATCAATTTTCTAGTTTCCAAAAAAATACAATATGACGGCCTAGGGGCTGGGAGAACGAGAACGCTTTTTGAGGCCCTCCACGGGCGGATTCGTTGGAGGCGCGCATGGGCACATAGAACTGATTTTTTTTTCTCGCAATCTACGTGAGTTTTACTAGCGAAGTACCCACGTTTATTACAAAATAATGATTTTTGCAAATTTAGCACCATTTTGAAAAAAGTTGCATTATATACTTAAAAACAGTCTCCATTTGTTTACAACAACCGTAATTGCTAAGAGATCGTAAAAATCGTGCATACTTTGCCAGAAAATCGATCTCAGAAGCTACAGTTGAAATTTGATGTCAACCGGTTGAAAATTATAGGATCTACGAGTACACCTGATTTTAAAAACATGGTTTTAAGAAATACGGCATTTAAAATATCAATACTTTGGTTTTTCTTCGGACCATGTCATTCTTAGGATGTTTATACATTATTTAAGCAAATAGGTTTTTTTTCCAAAGGTTTTTATTTAAGGCCTTAACAAAAATATAAATCTTGCTTTAAAAAAGTATCAATCGCTTAGGAACGTATATCTTGAAAACCGATTTGCATCACGTCACTAAAAATCCACTGTAATTATCGTTTGTTATTTATTTTACTGCACTTTGACATAATATCACCACACACGTACACGCTCACGAAGCGTGCAGGTTATGTTTCTGCATGCCGAGTTTTTTCTCGTGACTTTTCGCATACTTTCGATTGGAACAAGGTAAGAATTCTCAAACGGCGTTCATCGGGGAACAGTGCTGAATCAAATTGGATCCCAATGCAGACTTCCTATGTTTACTGTCCCTAACAAATGTCTATAGAGATGTGGGTTCATCTTGGGACTCGCCAACAAATTTGTGCATGGTATCACGAAAGGATATATATATATTTTTTTTGGAAATCCAACAAATCAACTTCCATTCCAATGTGGACTACGTGGGGTGTCCCTATCAAATACCTTCAGGCCGCGGGCACATTGCGAGCTATTACCTAGTGGCTAGTGGCTATTTAATAGTTCAAGAAGAGCTAAACTGCAATTTGATTCACGAGGTTAGAGCGAAATGGCTATATAATAGGTCACTAGTTTTTGGTTCACATTATGAACTAGTGAAACTGCAGCTCAGCTAATTCGACTAGTGTAGTATCTGCTCGCTCGCAGATTGACGTTCATAGATATAGCTTCGAGGCATGTAGTCTAGCGTTACTCGCTTGGCGCTATCCGACAGTTCAACATTCCTAGGTGTGTCCCCCCAGTCGCTAGATACTAGTTTGCTAACTCAATGTCTTCTAGTTTGTAGCTCACTAATGAGTATGACCGCCATTCGCTAATAGCTTACCAGCATACTATCTACCAGTTAAGCGCCCGCCAATGTGACCACGTCCTTAGGAATGTGGGGACCCTCCAACAAATTTATGCACGAGTACTTGTATGAGTGGGAATTTGATCATGTTTCTGATTATGAACACGACTGAAAGGGGTTACGTGGTTTTGAATGTTTCAAAAAATCCTTTTTTTACATTTTATTATCTAATAGTATAATATGTCTGGAATATTCTCCCAAAGTTTTAAGGGGACATATACACCTAGATGGTCGAGGTCGAGGATTTAGAAGCTATGAACATTCCGTCGACCGTAGAAGACCTACACTATGGGCCTGGTATCGATGATTCCATGTAAGTTGACAAATTTCGTCATTTATTCATTCCCAAATTTTCAAACGCGTTTTTCTCAAAACCACGTTTTTCAAATCGGTACCCAAAATTTCTCGAAAACCAATGAACCGATTGCCTCGAGGTTTTTTGTGTTTATTCTATCCACCATTATCTAGTACTTGTAATAGGATTTTTTTTCCGTTACTTAGTTTTTGTTCTATAGGCAAAATAATAACTAATTTTCAGCCCAAAAATCACTATTTACGTTCAAACGTCCGCCATTTTGTCATAAATCGATATTTTCAAAATCGGCTATGACAAGTACTAGATTATAGTATCTAATTTAATAATCTTTTTGGTTTTTTTTTTCAGATGATTTTTGAAGAAACGCCAGTGGGTACCGTATACGCAGATTTTTTTACGACGCTCCAAGGATCATACAATATCCTTGTATATTTTTGATATTTTTAAATAAAGAAAATTAAACATATTTTTGAATGTATATACTTTTAGATAATTAAAACCCCAATCCGAAATTTCAAATAGTTTTCCTTGAAAAAATTCACAAGAATGACCTTTTTCCCGGCTCGTAGGTGTATATCTCCCGTTTAGGCGAAGTAGAAGATGTACCACGTGACATATGAGTGCGAGAGAGATAGCTGAAATTTTCGAACAGAGATGTCTCAGAGATGAATAATATTTAGGACAAAAGGAAATCATCAAGCTCTGCGTCAGGGAATTATCCAGAGCCTAATGCTTTGTTTTTCCTAAAAAATTCAACCATCTATGAGAAAATAGGGTTGACAAATTTGTGAGGTTATGTTGACCTTCTACATGCCCTTAAGTGAATCGGAGTAAAAATCTAGGAGAGCGAGCCTTTGGGAATTCCCCCTATACGGAAAGACCGGCCGGGAGCGACGCAGGTATAGCGCATTTTTCTCAAAACACTATTTTTGAAGTCGGTGAACACGATTTCCCAAATACTAATGCACCGACCTTATTGAAATTTTGCACACTTGTTCAAAATAGCATTGACTAGTGATCGAACGAATGTTTATCTCTTTTTTTCGATTAAAACTAATTTCACAAGGATATACCGTTAAGGTAGTACCTCCACAGAAGAGTTGAATTAAGAAATGGTTGAAATTTGACATATACGTTATTTAATACATTATCCAAACATCTGTGCAATTTAAATAAGTTTGACCACCCCAAACCTGAGATATTTACACTTAAAGTTGGCTTGGTTTACACGTAACAAATGCGTTATGATGGGCAAACAGAGCATCATTAATTCTACGGTCAAAACTAAAATTAAGAAATTGATAAAAAACGAGGATAAGCTACAGTAAGGTATCACGAATAATGTGAAAAAAAATGACAATGATTCACCATCTAGTTTCCAAGATATAACCATGAGAAGCCTTCACAATGTTGGTGCAAAGCCTGGCAAAGCCTGGAAAAAAACAATTGGGGCAAAGCCTGGACAGTCCCGGCAAAAAGTTTACTGGCAATGGTCGATCAAAAACACAATACAAAATACATTTTACGGCAATAAATGATATCGATCGTATTATCTACTAGTATCGAGTCAATATTGCGTAGTTTTTAATTTTATTCATTAATAATTGAACCAATTATCAACCTTTTAAACATGAACATGGTATGTAAACTTTTGGTTGAGATTTTCGCAGAGGAACTACCTTAAGATTTAGATGATCCTATTTCTGATCCTCTGATCCAAACTTCCAGGATCCAAAAGGATTCTATTTCTAATTTTTTACATGATCCTATAAATCAGGTTTAGATGAACATGGTGTAAATTGTACCAAAAAATTGAACTATTTTGCATACAACTCTGCCAAAAAATGATATTTCAATTTTTTTCAATCCCTCGTTCAATCGCGAGCTATACTTATCTACTAACAGAAAACATTTGGTTTTTTAATTTCAGATAAAGCTATCATGAGTTATCCATACCACCACGAGGACACTTTTCTGTAGGGGTCTCCAAATACCAGGTCCCATCTGCTGAATTTCCCGAATTTGTGGATGATTTTTTTTTTATTGTGTTGAAATGTTGCTCTTTTATGTTATTAACATTTTAAATAAAATTATGTGAATATTCAATTTTCAAAAAATAGAGAAAATATGTTTTTTTTTTGGCTTCGAAACACACGTAACCCCTGAAACTTTGTAAAATGAAGCCATTCGTATCGGCTAAGGATTTCCACAGTTACCCTGTGCCCTCGTGCGAATGCGATACAGTTGGGCATTAGAAAAAAAGTGGCTGCAGGTTCTCGGGGGGAGGAGGAACCGGAAATCGTGAAGTACCAGTGTGGGCTAAAAGTGAGAGAGGTAAGGGATCGTAGAAGCCCTAAAGGGCGCACGGGAGGAAACAAAAACGCCAAATTGAACGTTTTCGTTCATTCAAAATGAATCGAAACGTCAGAGGATTGAAATTGCAGGAGAGCGGTGCGTCAGGAGCGAGGGCATAATTCGTAAGAAACGTAATGAAGAAAAGTGGAAAGTGCGAGAGACAGCGAAAGGGAGCGAGTAGAGTTAGAACGGAGCCGGTGTCGAGTGACGAAAAACAAAACGAAACGGTTAATAATGCTCGCGGATAGGAACGAGGTCGAACGGGGGTTCGTAGGAATGCGGGCACGGAGGTTGGCGTGAGCGTTCGCGAGAGATCCTGGCGCGAGTGAGCCTGCGATCTCGACACAAACACACACGAGCGGGGGCGACTCTCTTATCTTCCCGCGAGACAGCCAACGATCTATTTTTTACTTGAATTCAATGGCGCACGGCTCGCGAAAACAATAATTCGAAAATCCGAGATAATTACGAAAAGGCGCCAATTCGGAAAAAAGCGCCTGGGAAAATTAAGCTCGGCTCTCCGATCGTCCATAGTAAAACGCTGATGAATCGATAATTAGCAGGCTTCGATGATGATTAAGCGCTTTGGAGATTATTATGACAGCAGTGCTTAAGGGGTCTTCCCACTTCAGACGCTAAAAAAGGCTACTTTCATGAATTTTTTGATAGGTTTGTATTATAGATATTCATATAAAAGTTGTTACATAATAAATACACTTTCGAAATACTTTTTTTTTAAATTATTTATTCACGTCACTATTTATAGACGAAAATGGTAGTTAAAAAAATATCCTAAAAGATTGTTGATCTGCGTTGTTGTTGAAATCTCGGAAATGGATCATCCGAAACAAAAAAGCAGTCGGTTTTAGATTCACGCCATTGTATGGGCTGATTAGCAGTTTTTATGGTGAATATTATCTCGCAAAAATCGATAGCTAATATTTGAACGCGTTTTTCTCGAAATGAGATTTTTCAAATTTGCTGACATTGTAACGCAAAAGGCAATTATCCGATTGACTTGAATTTTGAACTGAGTACTCTTGAATATATTCACTCTACAATGACGTAGGATATTTTTGATTGGATGAAAATTGACGATTTGGAATTGAAAAAAACCACCATTTTATAGGCAAGAAAAAAGACTTTTTTTTTCATAACTACGGCATTTTGTTAGATTTTGATATTTTTCGAAAATCCTACGTCATTGTACAGGAAATACCTTCCAGTTTAACGACATTTTTTCCTGTTTCGGTTTCAGCTACTCAATCTGCCGGAATCATATCAGCAGTGGATGAACTTTTTTTTGGCGCCTCCGAAGGCAGCGCATAAGTCGCGCGGGTCTCAATATTTTTCTATGAAAAAATTATGTAATATAGATCAAATATAGCCAAATATATTCTTAATGTTCCGAAACATTTAAGGCGGTCCTCTAGTTTCTCGGGTCGAAAAAATCGATTTTTTTTCTTCATAAATCACATCTACAACATGTGTAGAAAATGTGTCCCAAAGGATTTTTCGACATTCGAAGTGGTTCACAAGTTACGGCCCTGGAACGGAGCAGGTATACGGAGCAGGTGTACTTTCAAACGCGTTTTTCTCGAAACACCATTTTTCGAAACGGTGAGCACGATATTTCATAAACTACTGCACCGATCTTGTTCAAATTTATACAGCATCTTTAATATGTTATAAGCCAGCGATTGAACTAGGATTATCGTGATTGCTTCGATCGTTTTTTTTGTACGAGCGAAAAACTTAAGAAAAAATTAGTAAAAAATAGAATGTAATTTTCAAAAGTGTATAAAAACGTCAATTTTTGTAATTTAGAATTCACTCTAGTTCAATCGCTAGTCTTAAATATGAAGATTAAAATGCCGTTTGGTTTTTTGATTTCAGATAAGCAGAACAGCCGCAATCTTGGTCACCGTCAAGCACCTCTTTTACTTGATGTCTTCCTGTCGGCCACTATAACTTTTATTCTCTTATATATATTGACTTCAAAATATTTGTAAAGCTTATTTAAATGTTAATAAAGATTATGCAAAAACAATGGGATTGATTATTTCGATGCTTTGCCCGTAAAAAATTATGGAAAAAGCCGTAAAAAAACAGCCGAGAAACTAGAGGACCGCCTTAATTGAGTACTTTTCTTCCAAAAAATTGCCGAAAATCACCCAAATTTTCAATTCAAAGTTTGTTTGGGTTACATAAATACATACATTTTTTTTAAATGTATTTCGAAAGTGTACTTATTAAGTGTAACAACTTTTATAACAATATCTATAATATATACCCATCAAAAATAAATGAAAATAGCCTTTTTTAGCATCTAAAGTGAGAAGACCCCTTAACTTCGATTCTTGTTCGGATACTTATTATCATTATTACATTATATATATATTACCTGAGTTCCAATGTGCGGATTTTTTTACGTATTACCCTACCCGGATTCCGCTAATCTAACCTAACTTCCGTTGAGTCCACAGCCGTCTTAAGCTACACTATACCGCATGTTCCGAGGGTAGGGGAAACTGTGGAAAACCCGTACCGGTACAGGCGGCCTGAATCTCTGATTCTCTGGCGAACAAACGCTTTACTCAAGTTTACCAAGGTCTCAGAATGATTGGCCTTGCGCTCACTGGTTGATGCGCCAGCCGGTGCACGGCTGAGCGGCCACCGTTCCGAGTTTCGGTTATGCACGACGCTGCTTAAGGAGGTACACCAGCTTCAGCAAAATGGTGATAGATCAATAAAAATTGGTGAATATATTCTTTAGTATTATTCATGTAGATACAAATTTTTTCAGATTTTTTGGTTGTGCCGTTTTCTTACAAATAATTCACAAGCGTTTATTCTTATACCCGGAATATATACCTATATCTATAAAAACGCTATGCTTATACACGTGAACTTCAATGTTCAATTACTCGATAACGGCACAATGAAAAAATCTGAAAAAAATTGTATTGACATATATAATACTAAAGAATATATTCACCAAATTTTATTGATCTATCACCATTTTGAAATTTTACCATGGTTTAGCATGGCAACATTGTATGAAGCTGGTGTACCTCCTTAACTCGAAGTACCTACTGCTGAAACCGAATCTTGACCTCCCATTTACCAGTGTCTCATTTTCATCCTCAATTATTTACTGATCGTTATTATTTATCGTATGTTAATGTTATCTGCTCGCATCATATTATATATTGTTTTACCCAGGTGCATATTATTATTTATTATTTATTTAATTAGTGTATATTGAGTAATATCAATTCTTTTCATTATCTTCGATGATTTACTATCTCATTATTTAGTACATAATCGTTTTTGGACCAATTATTTCATTATTTCATTTTATTTAAGGGGTTAGGCTACCGTGAAAAAGTCAAAAAGTCGTTCGTCTCTTGGAGCAGCTCAAACTGAAGAGGAAGGTCATACATATGGTGCCGAAATCGCAGATCGAAGGTAAACTCATTATTACAACGATCGAATTGCTAGTAAAATTGTTAACGCGTTTTCTTTTTTTAAAGTACGTTTTTCATATCGGTGTGGCAATTTCTCGACATCCAATGAACGGTTTGACTTGAAATTTGGTACACTTATTCAGTGTAATGGTAGTACAGTCTTGACAGACGTTTTTCTTTCTAACATTTTTTTCATTAGTTATTAATAATAATGATTCAATTTTGCCTCGAAAAATCGATAAAATATTTGATTTTTTTAATGATAAAAACACGATAACAAAAAAGCTAGACCAACTCTTAGCCAATATTATGCATTTTAAGAAGAAAAAAAGTTGGTTTTTTTGTATTTCAGAACAACTGGGTGGTAAAAATCAAGTACACCATTGAGCCACTCACCTTCATGAGGTTGTTTATGACTGATTTAATAATGATTTTTTTTTTCGTGAAATTTGGTATAGTTAATACCAAACTTTGTTAATGGACATACAAATAAATGTTCGAACTATAATTCAGTAATTTTACTTATTCCTTAAATAGTTTTTTTTAACAACCCTGTTTTTCGGTTGGTCACAGTAGACTAACCCCTTGATTATCCATTATTATTTAGAATTTTCACACATATAATTTACGACGTTGAAGTTTGCGTCGTTTGAATGCAACTATTTTTTCTCCATCTTTCCCATTATCCAAAGCCTTTTTTTTGCGAATTGAGGTAATAAATCTCTAATGAAAATACGCGAAAACGTTTGACTAATTTTCAAAGCCTAAATCGGTAAAGAAAGAGCAATTAAAAATAATTAATTTTCGTTGCATTCCAATGATGCAAACGTCAACGTCACTATTATTCATGAATTTTTGTACAATCTTTCACTTCAATTATATCATCAATATTACAAGCTTTTAAGCTTTTCGATACCATAATATTAAGGGGAGGATAGGGGTTTGCACTTTTGAAAAATCGATTTTTTTTGTCTTTTCTTATAGTTAAACATTTCAAGAATATAATTCCAAAATTTCTAGTCAATCAGAGCAAAACTCTCGAAGTTATTGACTATTTAGTCCCGCTCCTCCAACACTGTAGCTCCGACTTCTCTAAACTTCGAACGCGTTTGTCTCGAAACCACTTTTTCAAAGTCCGTGTTCACTGCCATTTGAAAACTACATGACCGATTCATTTCAAACTTGGTACACACTTTCTACATATAAAATACCGCCCCCCAACGGTTGTTTGAGATTTTTTTTTTTACATTGAGGGCGTTTTACACCCCCAAAATGGCGGAATTTTTCGTGAAAAATAGCACTTTTCACTTTACATGACCACCAAAAATTTAGAAGAGAAAGAAAAAATTATCAAAGACCGTTGGGGGGAGGATTTGATGATACTTTGACTAAATTTTAATGGTACTCGATTTCAGATAATTTCTAGCTGAGATACAGTGAACACCGCGAATCGTGTTTTTCCAAAGGCGTTCTTGGAAAAGCTTTGTCACCGGCTTGTTTGTGGATATTTTCGCGTACAAATTTCACGGAATATTCTTGAAATGACACTTAACAATGTACAAAAGGTTTCAATAAATTTACTCTATCCACATAGATGAAAAAAAAATTCGCAAAAAAGTGTTTTTTTTTTCACGCCGAAACCCCTACCCTCCCGTTAATGCATATTTTTGGTACGGTGGTTTTTACGATCGTATTACACGGCAGCCATAAAAAAATCGGTAAAAGCAACCTCAAATAAAATAATCGCGTTCTCCATTGATTCTTCACGAATTACGAGTAGTGAGAATAAATTGCGGAGCGAATCGACTCGTGAACTAAACGGGGAACAATTTGCCCTTCTCTCACTCCTGTTTTGGCGAAAATACCGAGGGACTTGAGCATTCGGGTGAGAGATGAAGGAAGAAAAGATGAAAAAGAAAAAAACCGCAACGACAATGAGAATCGATGTCCGGATGTGAAGGAAAAAAGTACGAAGCCACAAAGGGCGTATAAACTTTCAGGCCGTCTGGAAGGGAAATATTAACCTGGCGCGGTGAAAGAGATCGGTACAAAGACGGGAGTCCTTCCTCGCCCGTATCATCATCGGGGTTTCCAGTTTCCACGTTGCGATAGGGAAACCAAAGCTTCCGACTCGCGGGCAAGCAAGAAGAGGGGGGAGAGAGCGAGACAGTGAAAACGTTAAGGGGGGATTGTCTTTTTTTTCGCAAAATTTACCGCTTTTTGGGAATTTTTTTGTGAAGCAAGTATACAACGGAATACTTGTGAAACTTGGCATATAGTTTTATTGATCTGTTTACTACATACAAAAAATTTTTTAAACAATTTCATCCAAAAATCCGCCTCCCACCCCACTCGACGCGCGATGGTCCTTTTTTGATGGTGTGCACGATTTCTCAAAAACTATTCAACCGATTGCCTTCAAATTTGGACAGAATGCTCAGCTGACATCCTTTTATCGTTTGATGAAGCAAAAAAGCAATACGTTTAATAGTTTTTCATTTATAACAAAAAATCGATCAATTTTTTTCGAAAAATCGATATTTCAAGTTCAAAACGTCACCAAATCGTCAATTTTTTTTCCCCTTCATCGAACGATAGCTATATGTGTCTAAAGTAAAATGCTTTTTGGGTTTTTGTTGCAGGATGAACGTGAAGGCTGTAATCGTGCACACCATCAAAAAAGGACCATCGCGCGTCGAGGGGGGTGGGAGGCGGATTTTTTTATGAAATTGTTTAAAAATGTTTTTGTATGTAGTAAACAGATCAATAAAACTATATGCCAAGTTTCACAAGTTTTCCGTTGTATACTTTCTTCACAAAAAAATTCCCAAAAAGCGGTAAATTTTGCGAAAAAAAGACAATCCCCCCTTAACGCGTTACCCCCACTTGTAGCGCAAAAAAGGCCTTTTTCATGATTTTTTTAAAGAAAACTACAAAACTTTTTTAATCGATCGATATACCATCTTAAAGAACACATCTTGAAGAACTTTCAGTAATTTTTATATTGAAAAATATTACATTGTTTAGTGGCAAATGGCCGTCAATGAAATAATGTTTTTATATACACGGTTTGCGGTGACCAACATTGCGGCGAAGTGGATCATCTGAAGAAAAAAATGCGGATGGATTTAGTCAAATATAAGTATAAACTAGTCTTTAATCGAAGGATTTTTTAAAATATTCATTTTTCACAAAATGGCGGACAGTCAAAGTTAATGGTTCGATTTTAACGAAAAAAAAACGGCCGTTTTTTGGCTATAAAACGGCCATTTTTTTTTCGAAAAAAAAAATCGAACGAATAAAGACTACATTTTTATGTATTAAATAAGCCTGCAAAATTTCAAGAAGATCGGTTCATTAGTGTTCGAGTAATCTAAAGTAAAATCGATTTTTTCAAAATCGCAAGTGGGGATAACTCCTTAATGCACGGCGAAAGGAGAGCAAAAAAAACTGCAGAAGGGATTTGCGATCTTTCCTCAGTGCCGACAGGAGCGCAATATAAAGTTTGATAAAAGCAGCTTCCTTTCGAAGCTGCTTGGCTTTTCGAATCCGTTGATTGAACCAAAAATGGCGAATATACGTTATTGAAAATTGCAAACCGCGGGGGCAAACGAAAGAAAAATAATTATGCCGTCTATTTTAATGTGAGACACCACTGTGACGGGTCGAAAAAAATCGATTTTTTTTTCAACGTATACACCTTCAAGAATATGTTAAAAAATGTTCAATTTAAAAAAACATTTCCGCAATTGCAATAGCAATCGTTGTACGTAGCGATATTTTTTTAAATTTCGTATTGTTTAAGGGGTAAGGCCACAGTAGAATTTTCAAAAAATCGATTTTTTTCCGCTAAAACGGTGCTTCATCATCACAAGAATAAGTTATTTTCAGTTGCATTTTCCAAGAACAACAAAAAAGTTGTATGAAAACTTTAAACGCGTTTTTCTCGGAACAGCTTTTTTCCAATTGGCGTGACAAATAACTTCAACAATTTTCACTCGACTTGCTTCAAATTTAAAAGTTATGTTCCTAATTGCATTTCGCAGAGAAGTACGTACGGAATTTCTGATTAAGCGAAAACTTTTCATTTTATGAGCAGTTTTATACGAAATGTTTCACGGAAAATTCATTTCACGTTCAAATACCTGCAACTTTGGTATAAAACAATATTTTTCAAATTCCGTAGGTACTTCTCCAGGTATTCTAATGTTGATTGACGAGAATTTTTGTTTTTTGTTCTAGGTAAAAAATTGTGGATGCTGAACGTCCTAAAAAAAGATAAAAGAAAATAGATGTGTAATTAATTTTACGAGTGAATTTTACTTTTGCATACGAAAAAAAAATTGTCAAATTCGCACATGATTTCATACCCGTTACTGTGGCCCAACCCCATAAGCCCCCGAAAATAAGGAAAAATTTCGCCAAATTTACACTTTTTTTCGAATACCCGCCATTTTGTGATTTTTGTTCGCGGAGCTTTTTTATTTTCATTTTTCAGACCAACCATTGTCAAGTTATCGATCCCGCCGTTGGACCACATTTTTTATTCAGAGGCTCAACTAGACCTCGATAACGTTGCTTATTTTTAATCTTTCAAAAATAAAAATGTACACGCAATAAGTTCATCGTATGCTTAATGAAGTACCTTTTTTCCAAAACCCAAATAAATAATCTAGTGAACCAAAAAAATGTAAAAAAAACCTTTTTACAGCTCGTCACAGTGGTGCCCTTTCTCAAATTACTTCCGTTGAAACTATTGAATCTTGCTATTCTAATTGACCGAAAAATCCTTTGAACTAACCCGAACAACCCCAAACAACACGCCTCGTACGTTGGAAATTCACAACGAATAATGGAAAACTAAATTTATATGATTTGATTATCCATAATACTATTATATTATATCATTATGTGATATTATATACCAAAGTATTTTACACCAAAAAATTGCGAATATACGTTATTAAATATTGCAAATCATGGGAGCGGAAGTAATGAAAGAAAAATAATTATGCCGTCAATCAGAAACAATTTCCGTTGAAACTATTAAATCTTCCTAACTCCAATTGAGCAAAAAATCGTCTGTACTAACCCAAACGATACGCCTCGTCCTTCACATATTCACAACGAAAAATAAGTCATCAAATTTGTTATATTCGATTATTTATCATATATAAGTATTATTGCAACGCATTGAAATAGAATATTATTATATAATCCTTTTGTTTTACCAATTTTGCGTTCGTATTATTGTCAATATTATCGTATTTTATTGATTATCAATAATAATTCAAATTCACCGGTTTAATTTTCTCAAACGGGAAATCAAATTCGACTCGTCTTGTCGTATCACCGTGCACAATTTTTTCTTCGCGAAATGATGGGCAAAAATGGGAATGCTTGTTGATTCAACGATCGTCGAGGCAGGGATGGCGAAGGACGGAAGCTTTTTGTGTTGGTGTGTACGTGCGAGAATCTCGAGTTTCCCACGATGAGTCGGTCGGTACAGGGCGCGGATCGATACCAGCTACGCTATGCCGGTGGTTCCTCGTGATGCTCTGCTGGTTCCCGTCTGTTCCCGCCGGACCTTCAGTCCTTCGGCTATACGTACTCTATCTATTCTCCTCCAGTTACTGCTTGAACCGCGGAATATCAGGAGGCGCAATAACGCGTGGGGGGTCCAGACGCTTTTGTTCTTCATCACATTTTTTTTAATATACGTTTATATACGTACATCATCTTTTGCATATATATATATATATATATATATATATATATATATATATATATATATATATATATATATGCCATCCTGGCAATCCGGTTTTATCTCACTTTTTTTCCTTCCTTTATTTTCGAGTCAACGCAAGGGATTCCCACCTTTGTTTAAAAGCGGTCTTTGAAATAGAATTTTGCAATTTGTTGCAATGAGGCGCACAGTATTATAAAAACAAATAAAAACTTGAATACTTTCGAAAAGTTTGCGAATCAATCTGTCGTTTGTTAAACATTATTTTCCGTGGGGTATAGAATGGTATTGAAGTTCGCATCGTTGGTATGCATCGAAAGTTGTTAATTAAATTTTGATTTCTTTTTTTTCGTATAATGAAGATGGGGGGGGGGGGGGGGTGGCCAGAAAAACGGTGCTGAAGTTTGCATCGTTGGATAGCAAAGAAAAATCTCATTTCTTTTTTTACTTCCATATTATCAAACATATTTTGGGTTTGTTTGGGTTTGTTTGGGTTGGGTGGGGGACAAAACTTCGAATGGCCAAATAAAGAACGACAAAGATTTTGAAATGACAGAATTATAAACTCAAAATAACGAAGGTTGTAAATTTTTTTTCTATGTTTTTTTTCTAGGTTTATATATAGATATTGATATAAAAGTTGTTACACTTTCGAAATGCACTTTTAAAAAACATTTTATTTATTCGCGTCACTATTTATAGACGAAAATGGTAGTTAAAAAAATGTCCTAGAAAAATTGTTCGCGCTGTTAATGAAATCTCGGAGGGATCGTCCGAAACAAAAAAATCAAACGGTTTTAGATTCAGTGTGTTAATGACTATAGCGCATATCATACGATTTTTTATATATGCAAAAATAACAAAATGGCGGACATTTTTCGGAAAAAAACCGTGTTTTTTCAACGTTTTTGGCAAAGAAAAAGTAAATATCAAGATTTTAAAAATCCTTCATATGTGTTATAGCTATAATTGTAAAGAATATGTGGTTAAAATTTTATAAGGATCGGTTCAGTAGTTTCGAAGATTTTATCAACAAGCTGTGGAAAAACGTTGTTCCGAGAAAAATACGTTTAAAGTTTGTTTGGGTTACGTAAATACATCAAATTTTTTTTTAAATGTATTTCGAAAGTGTATTTATTAAGTGTAACAACTTTTATATCAATATCTATAATATAAACCTATTAAAAGAATCATAAATATAGCCTTTTTCAGCGTCTAAAGAGAGAAGACCCCCTAAATTACACGAAATTTTATTGTGGCAAATTTGCCTAAAAAATCGTCAGATAATTGTTAATAACAAATGAACTATGCAATATAAAAAAAATCCTACGTACTTCCATAGACAATGTATTTTTCATGATATATTCAGCATTTCAAGTGAATCAGTTGAAAATTGTCCGAGGTATGTTTCTGGCCACCTTAAAAATTGCAGTTTTGAGATAAACGCTGCACAGCCGCCATTTTGAAATTAATCGCTTCAAAAAAACTTTTGTATACAGTCACTGATATGTATGATAAACACCCTTTTTTGTAAACTCGATGTATTTTGTAGTTTTTCCGAAGAAAAAAAATCCCCAAAAAGCCTATTTTTTCGGCCTATAGAGTGGCTTAACCCCTTAAGGGAAAACTCAACCAAGAAATAGTAAATAAACGGCAGCAATGGTTGGAAAGCAGGGGGTTAGAAATTGACCGGAAAATAGAAGCGCAACTGAAAATGCGACCGGCAAACTATGCGATTATATCGAACAATTTGAGAAACTAGCAACTAGGGTAGATATAATAAAACAGAAAATAATTTATGTAAATGAGAAGGGAATGAAATTATGAAAAATCCTTTCCCACATATTTATATTGTAAATAGATCTTTGACTAATTTTCTTTAAAAAATTCAAGAAACCTTCGTAGGCCAATTTCGCCGGAAAGAATAAAAATTGAGTTTGGGTCGTTGCATTACAACGAAAGTTAATGTTGTTCAATCGATCACATTTTCTTTCCCCCGATTTAGGGTGCGAAAATAATTAAAACGGTTTTTCATATCCTGAGAGATGTACAACCTCAATCTACGAATCAAAATTATAATGAAAATAAAGAAATAAAAAAGAAAAAAGTTTATTTATTGCATTTTTGTAAGTAATTGTATATTTTATATTCATTCGAAAAAATAAATAAGGTTCTTATTTGTTTTCTATAAGTTATCATATATTGAATATTAATTGTAAAAATAAATGAGAACGACCTCACCTCTTTTTTATTTCTCCATTTGAATATTAATTAAAAAAAATGAATGAATTTGAATATCAATTGTAAAAGTAAATGAGAACGACCTCACCTCTTTTTCATTTCTCCATTTTAACTATAACTCAAATTTCTTATATGATTCACGGAATATGATTCACGGAAGTTAAATCAATTTTTTTTTTTTTTTATTTTATTTGTTTTCCGAAATTAATTATTGTCCAGTTATCATTAAACTTGACAGCACGCAGTAAATTCTATTCCAACGAATTATTTTAGGCTTACAAACCAAATGGTTACAAGATCGCGGGGGAGTTTTTGTCACAGCCGAGCAGTCAGACATCACAAAATTATGGATGTACCTACTGGCTCGGAACCCTAAAAAAGGCAGAAAAACGAGACCCAATCGGACTCAATCGCGAATATCCTTTCATACTTCGAGCCCGGAGCTCTCGCTATAATCACGAGGAAAATATGCTCCGCAGCCTTTTTTGCAATCGTTTCATTCTCCTCCACCGTCCGTGCTTCAATGGACTCATCAGGCGTAAAATTATTGTAATTTTACCGCAGTCTTTAATTCAGTCACATTGGACTCTCCTGTTCAGAGTATTTCGACGGGATCTCTCGAATTTAGGAAAGGGCCAGGAAGGGAAAAGTAAAAAAAAAAAAATCACGATCATAGGCCTGTGATGAGGCACATACGAAAAAGTTCAAAAAGGATACATTTCCTGGAAGAAGTCTAGATGTGGTGGTTGGAGTATGTCGAGCGCCGATAGAACCTGCAAAGAGTCGAATTATGATCATTAGGACACGAATGTAAGGCTTTTTTTTTTATCAGCCTTCCGTAATTTTCCGTAACGACGCGATGAGCTACGAATCACCGACAATTCCGTTGATTGCTAATACAAGAGGCATGGGGGGGGGGGGGGGGGGGTAGACGATCAGGCAAGACGACGTCGCTTGGGTAGACGGTAATAGCAAGTTTCATGGTAAATTGTGTACGATGTAAAGCGCGAATGTACTCACGTTCTCGTGTTTGAAGAAGCAAAGCATCTTGAGCTCCCTGAATACTCTTTTACTGCTTACGAGGCTTTGAAAGACGTTCGGTAGTTTCTTCAGGGCCACTCGCCTACCGTCCCTCGGATCCGTCACCGCCCTGAAAACATCGGGAAAACGCGGAAATCGATTAATACCCATGTTCGCCTTACGACGCATTTTCTTTCTCTCATTCGAGAAAAGTTTCCATCAATATGTTCTGTTCATTGGACCAGTTCGAGAAAAGTTGCTATGAGTATGCGCTGTACATGGGGTCATTTGGAATGATTATTGGCGGAGACGCTAAGGCTCCCTTCCGGCCGGAGGGCGAAAGGTAGCAAAATCCGAGGCGAAAAGTAGCGACGTTAAAGCAGTAGCATAAACTTTCGGAAATCCTGGAAGGACCGAGAAGCGATTGCGCGGAGCTAGCAAGGCGTTGGTATTGATGAAAGCAGCAGGTGCTGGTGGCAATCACCTGGCAAAACGATCGGGCACCTGCCGGCCAGCGTACAAGTATCACGATAAAAGATTCCAAAAGGCTAAAAATATCCAACATCCGACGCGATTTTTCCCACCGTTCTTTCTTGCTTAAGGGGTTAGGCCACAGTAACGGGTATAAAATTGTGTGCGAATTTAACAATTTTTTTTTCGTATGAAAAAGTGATTTACTCATAACATTAATTACACATCTATTTAGTATGGATATCAAGCTGTTAGGAAGAATTTTTTTTTTTTCAATGTACAAAATGGCCGACTACCAATATTTTCTTTCGTTACTGTGGCCCCTTAAAAGAATGGGATTCGTGTCATTCGAAAAGTACCTGGATAACGGAAGAAAGTTCGGCAAAGAGCCGAGGTACTAAACGCTATACTTTCCAACATCACTCCTGAACACTGTAATGCCGAGTCAAATCATCAAGCTTGACAGCAGGTCGTCGCACCCATTTTTGGCCTAATTGGTCACACGTGTTCTGTGGGGCCGTCAGTCCACTAAACCAGGATGTGCCATTCTGGAATTAACAAATCTCAGACGAATCAGAGATGACTTTCCTTCGTTGTTAGTAGATTATTGGTATGTTTATCTAGTTATGACGACCACCGGAGTGGTGTGATATGGTGTTGCTGACCAGTGAGGTGCGAATCACAAGATGTCAACTGACAAGACGGACGTTGCGGACAGACAACGGCACGTGCGGAAAATTGGTCCAGCAGGTGCGACAGGATCGATCACCAATTTGATGACATCACGGGATGACATCACGCAATGAAAGTGGCGGCATACATGGTCACAGATCATTCACGCGGCTGGGCCTGTCGGCGCTGGCTATGCGGAGACGCCGCCGCTTAACTACTTTGGAAACTCGAGGGACGAGACCAAGAAGGAGACCGTGCTTGGGTCTCCTGCCAAACGCGCCCAGGTTGCATCCTCCACCTTGCGTCCGTTCCGCGGGTTGAGCTACCGTGGATGTCGATATTGTGCCGGAGTTTGGGATCGACTAGGGGCAACGATGAGGCCAAAGAGTGCATAAGCGGAGAGAAAGAGGGAGAGCGAGATCACGACCCAGTGGAGAATTGGTTTCTCCTTAATTGGCTTATTTCCGGTCAACTATCAGTTGAATATTCAGATTACTATCGGAACATCGATCCTCTGGCCGCCAACAAGCTCCGAAAGCTTTCAAGTCTGGGTTTTGATATGAGAACAAACTGCCCCCTCAGAACTCCGCCAGCCCACAGATCGAACAAAGAGACTGGACAACGGAATTACGGTCGGAACTTCATAAAGCGCTACCAGCTCAAATCCGTCGAAGTCGACGAGTCGAATTCCCGTTCTGAACTGTCCCATTCTCCTTGGCTTACCCTCCCGAAGACTTCCTATGATTTCCATACTGGACTTAGCTAGGTTTTTTTTTATGCAAGGCCCGTCACGAAGTCACCGAAATCGATAAAAATGACTGTAGCACAGGAGAATTAAGAGTGGGAGCTCCGGTAAATGCGGTACAAAGGGGGCAACGCACCGGAGATACTTCCGTTCGATGTTCACCTTAATCACACTCGTGAGCGGTTCACGGTACGCCAGGGAACACGCAACCCTCGTCGTTCGATGTCCGGACACGAGGAAGAGAACCGAAGAGAGAGATGAAGAGAAGGACAGCGAGAGCGAGCAAGACCGAGAGGTGGAGTGAGAGGTAAAAGGGAAAAAAGTGGAATACAAGACGAAGCTTCCACCCTCCGAAGGAGGGACAGGTGTTGAGACGGAGAAAGAGAACCGAGTGTCGGTGTGGGTCGTTGGACCGTTGTCCCTTGCGTCGCCCAGCTATTTTTCCTTCGCCATCCAGGCGCTCGATATTCTCGGACGTATAAGTAGGACCGCTCGCTCGTATTAGAGGGGGTGGAGTTTTCTTTATAAGCTACATCGGTATTCTCCCTGTTGGAAGCCGGATAAGGTTGTCTCGAGTTTCCATCGTCCCGGAGGCTCAATCCAATCGAATCAATCGCGTCATTCGAATAGTCTTCCCAAGTTCCGTCATCAAAGACAATTCCTTCACTTTATCATGTTGAAGTATACTATGAGCATTATATCATTGTACCAAATAATTCCCTGCATATTTATATTACAGATCTCCAAATAGCCGTCACCAAAAAAGCTGAACGGATTCTCACAACTAAAATCTGCAAAAAGCAACTTGGTCGAATCCAAATCCATAGAAGTTTCCATCATTGCAAGAAGACTGACGTTCGCATAGTTGGAATGCAACGACCGAACTTCCATTGCATTCCAACGATGCACACTTCAATCCCAGACTTTGTTGACTTTCCAGATTGCTCTTAACTTTATTGTCTTACTTTCTTGATGTTCTATTTATTATTATTGACTACTTTACTCTATTGGCATACAGGATATTCGAGAAGCCTTCCTCAACAGCCTCTCACTCCCGATCCAAAACGTTGTCTCCATTACCCCAACGATACGAGCGTCATCCGGGGCTGGGCATTGAACAGCAAAGTAGCAGAGAAGCAAAGGCAGAGCAGCGGTTCAAGTGTCTCCATGACAAAAAAGACCGTGCCGAAAGCAAATGGCGAAATAACAGTTGGAAAGCTCTCAGAGCTGAAGATCCACCGGGGAGTCAGAAGCGAATGAAAAAGGGAGAACAATCAACTGGACGGGAGCAAAAGAACAATGACGATAATGAACAACAAGCCATTCGGACCCTGCTCTCTAGTTCGCCCACTTTTGATGGTGACGACGTCTCGTCTCGGAAATCGCTAAAGTTACTCAAAAATCAATCGGTCATCGCGTGACGCAGCGCACTTCGAAGGCTCGCGTTTCGAGACGAGGGAAAAAGTTTGAAAGTACGAAAAGTGCAGCGACTGAGATGTGCAACTGTTGAAATATAGATATGCGGAGATGGCTCGGAGGTGGGGCCGCGTTGTGCACAACAAAGCGGTCGGCAAAGTAACGATATATCTCGAGATGATTCACCCAACACGGAGGATCGTTATGGCCCTTACTGTGCTCTCGCTCTTGGACTATGTCTCGTCTGTCTGTCTGTCCCTCTCTCTCTAGCTATCTCTCTTCTTCTCTCGGGACGAACTCGACGATCCAACTGCGGGCTCTCGCAGGAGTTCGTTCGCGTTCGCCCTGTCCGGAGAACCGCTCTCTCGGCTCAACTCTGTGTGGCGCGCACTTGCCAAACCGGATAGAGCCGAGCAGCCCTGGGATCTGGATAACCGATCTCGCACGCTGCCTGCGAGAGACCAGCCAACATCTCGGACTCGCTCTCCGTCTGCCCCGAAGTGACTCCTTTGCCCCGTAACCAACGAGTTAGCCACCACCGCGGAACGAGGACTCACATATATATATATATATATTCTCTTTGATCTATATATATATATATATATATATATATATATATATATATATATATATATATATATATATATATATTCTCTTTGATCGGCCCTTGTTCTCTCATCGTCTCGAGGAACGCGAAGATCGGAAGAAGGACTCTATCATACGGACGTGATATAATAAAGACTTGGTGATGACGAACCACGATTGTGGACTTGCACTTAGATACGCTCATTTCCAACGCTTCTTCAAAGCGTAGCTATATACGGGGCGTATTTCGTTCTATGCGTTTATCAAAGGGCCCTGATAAACGCAAAACGCTTGGAAAATAACAGATGTCTTATTTGGCTTTTTCCAAAGTACTTTTTACAGCACAGGCAGTAGAAATCATAATTTTGCTGGATAATTTGTGAGTTTTTTTTCTATAATTACGAACGAATGAATTGGCTTTTAAAAAAGAATTGATATTATTTTAAGATGGTCTTGAAGTTTGCAGCAGGGAAAGCAACGAATTCTCTTTTCTTTTTTTTTTACTTTTGTCACCAAAAAATATTTTTTTTCACGCAGGTTTAGGTTACTGATCTTGAACGAAATTCTTAAAAACGTTCGAGTCATTCTCATAGCCTGGAACAGCCAAAACATTTGGATGATACTAAGTTAACGGTACCAAAAAAGGATGTTTTGTTGCGTTTCAACGATGCAAACTTCAAGATCAATTTTTAAGCCAAGAGCTGGTGAGCCCGACGTTGTAGGGGAACGACTTTGGATTCATGATGATAGGCGTGTTTTGGTGGATTTGTTTGTTACCGTTTAGTAAGAGGTCCCCGGTACATCAGGGTAATCAGGGTGCTAGTTACACAGCGATAAAGGGAGTTTGACAGACATGTTACATTGTGTCGTAACATTCCTTAATGATGTATGAAATGCTCCAAAGCAGTTGTTTGGCTTGTTGTAGCACAAAGCCGGAGTTGTTGGTATCGAATTTGTTGTCGTTTTAATATTTATTTCGATTTTCGCGAACTTCATGGACACTCGAATCTTGCAACATCGCGATAAGTGAACTTCGAACAAATTTGATCCAACTAACGCCATCTAGTTTGCATGAATTGCGCTAAAAAAAACCATAGAACGGTTTGTAGCCGTCGTGTGACATTGATTTAAAAAAGGATTAAATGTCAATATGGGCGTTTGTAAGGACTTATGTGGTTTCTTACAGACTGTCTCACACGATGATATAAAGGTTTAATAAGAAATGATTAAAGTTGTCATTTTTTATCGCCCTGCGTTTTCCAGGTCGAAAATCGAACAGCGCTCCATTTTCTTATTATTCAAAATTTTTTAATACGATCCTGCCATACGAGAGTTTTATTGTCATACTAAAAATCCATTGTTTATTTTTCATTTCGATTATCCTAGTTGCCAGTGCCACCTACGTTGATTGGCCATCCAGCAAAAACGGCACTTTATTAAAATAATAATACCTCCGTCGTTTATCAATACTTTTCAATGAGAAAAAACAACCATCCGCCGCAACCCGTTTAGAAGACCGTGCCGTATCTCCGCCATTTTTTAAGATCAATAAAAAAAATACCATGCAGCAGCCAAAAACGTAATTAAAAAGTAAAGTCCAAGAAATTGCGTAGAAATCTTTTCTTTAAAAAAATGAGCCATTTTTTCCTTGTCTAACAGCATCTCCCCCTTAACCTCTGTCATACGTTCCCCCCGTTTTGTGCCCAAAGCATCGACCTCTTGCTACTCGATGTACATTTCGGTTCACCGCAGGCCGATTTTTCGGAGTCTTCCTCCAAGAACCCGTGTAGAAATTTGAGTCGGAAAAAAGTACTGCCCCTGATCTGCCTTCCCTAGATAATATCAGGCTCTGGTCGGGCTTTCCACCCTGGAATAGGTTCGCAATGTAACGGGTCTAAGGCTAGGTCCCGATCCGCCGTTCCCTTTATGGGGAACTGATCAGGAACGGGCCGGAGAACAAGCGGTAAACGACGAGGACAGTTGTAGAAAATAGATCGGGAAGTAATCAGGAACAAACGAGGAAACAAAAAATAAAGTTGCAGCGTTTTTGGAATCCTTGAGAAGGTAAAATCGGGAGTGTATTCAATTTAGTATTTCGGCAGGATATTGTTTGTTGGTTATCTACTTGCTAAGGTAGTATATGAGACAGAAAAACGTACACAGAACACTACCCGAGCGAAAAAGGCGTAGAGTGCAAAGGGTTATTTCGCAAGTATCCCAAAATCATAAGCGTAAGTGCACGCTGTAAGCACAGCACTTCTGTACGTGGTACAACTCACAGGACGAACTTTTATCCTCGTACGATAATACCTTGCTTACGCGAAGCGCTTCGCTTGTAGCCATCTGACGGATTGTTGGCGAAATACATTCAGGTAATGTCTTCCCGGCCAGAACACTGATATTTCCCAACATAGCGACAAGGCGTTCAAAAATCACGAATGACCTGCTTTACTTTTTTGCCTCATAATATAATAAGGCTATTCTTTATGCTCGAATCGTTAATTATCATAATCCTGGTATTTGTGATAAGCATTGTCATCCTCGTCGATTATCATTGATGAAATGAATGCTTTCAATGATTAATATAATTACAACAGATGTATTAATTTCATCCCAATAAATTATAAATATCTTGGATGACGTGAAAAGCAAAGTAGCTTTTCTTTACTTCTTAAGGAGAGACATATACCTAGATGGTCGAGGTCGAGGATTTAGAAGCTATGAACATTCCGTCGACCGTAAAAGACCTACACTATGGGCCTGGTATCGATGATTCCATGTAAGTTGACAAAATTCGTCATTTATTCATTCCCAAATTTTCAAACGCGTTTTTCTCAAAACCACGTTTTTCAAATCGGTACCCAAAATTTCTCGAAAACCAATGAACCGATTGCCTTGAGGTTTTTTGTGGTTATTCTATACACCATTATCTCGTACTTGTCATAGGATTTTTTTTTTCCGTTACTTAGTTTTTGTTTTATAGGCAAAATAATAACTAATTTTTGGCCCAAAAATCACTATTTATGTTCAAACGGCCGCCATTTTGTCATAAATCGATATTTTCAAAATCGGCTATGACAAGTACTAGATTATAGTGTCTAATTTAATAATCTTTTTGGTTTTTCTTTTTCAGATGATTTTTGAAGAAACGCCAGTGGGTACCGTATACGCAGATTTTTTTACGACGCTCCAAGGATCATACAATGTCCTTGTATATTCTTGATATTTTCAAATAAATAAAATTAAACATATTTTTGAATGGATATACTTTTAGATAATTAAAACCCCAATCCGAAATTTCAAATAGTTATCCTTGAAAAAATTCACAAAAATGACCTTTTTCCGGCTCCTAGATGTATATCTCCCCTTAAAGCCAAGCTCCACTTTTCAGAACATGTCAATGTTCTGACTGGGTAGACATTACGTGAATATGAACTTGCTCGCAATTTATCGCGGCCAGAAGATTGTACTTTCCAAACATAGAGGGTAAGTCTTGAAAAAAATGAATTTGCGATCTTCCTGGTTTGTTCTATGGGGGGGCCCGGTCAGGTAAATCAGACAAGGCAAGCCTGGTCAGGGCCGGACACAAAGTAGGTAATGCCCGGTCACATTTCTGCACGGGAACGCGCTATCAAAGAGTAACCGCGTGAAAATCTGTCCAGGAGTCGCCGCGATCGGGCCGTGCAAGCGGACGGCCGCCTAGCGGGGACTTTGCTTCATGCTGTGCATAGATTGCGCAGCCATCCCTTGGACCGCAATGGCGAGAGCGTGAAACGTTGCGCCACCCATTGTCCTCGTTGGACTCGATATCCATGGCGGAGAATCGTCGAGGTCGACCCGATAACCTTTGCTAATGGAGTGTCCGGGCCCCGGCGTCGCTCGCCGAAGGCCCGCGGACCACTTCGAGGGTCGACGGATCATTGCTCTCCATTCAATCCACCGCCGATTACACTAATTCTCCTCTTTTCTCGCCCCCTCGCCTTTTCGCTGCCTACTTTCTCCGCTACTCCTGTTTTCCCGCGATCACAAATTATTTAATTGATCCGCTTTCTACTTCTCTTACAACGCTTCCGTCAGTCTCTTTATTATCTCGCCTCGGTCCATCGAGACTTCATGCGGCTGGGGCCCACTTTGCATAAAGACTCTAATAATCTTATGATAGCCTCGTAAAAAATATATTACGGAAGTTCTTTACTGCCCAAAAAGTGAGCCAATGAACGATTCGGTATTTATAATTTACGACTCGAGCAATTCGGGACTGAGTTTATGGGACTTGAAATGAAATTCTATCAATCGACCCAACTGATTGATTAATACGGATTAATATTCATTTTTCCGCGTACAGACTAATCGTGTAGCCCATGTAGGGTGATCGGTAGTGGCCAACGATTGGCCGATGCGCGACGCCGAGCCTGCCAACATTGGCACTCGAGCTTGGCCCGATCATCGACCGAGCCTCGGATGATAAGAGCGGCCCGATATTCGCAATCAATATTGGCCCTAGAATGGCTTACGAGAATCGGCCGAGCATCGCGTAGGAGTTCATTCGAGAATCGGCCAACAATCAGTCCCCGTCAAGATTGCCATCATTGGCACTCGAGCTTGGCCCGATTATCGACCGAGTCTTGGCGGATAATTGTGACCCGATATAGATCACCAAAATTGGTCCTGCACTGCCAAAAAAAAAAATTGATTCTTTTTGTATTGTAATTCGTCATTACCTGGTCTTTCGAAACGATTAGTTCGAAGAAAATATTTCACCTATATGGGACTCGAACCTTGAACCTACCTACTCATAGCCAAGCACGCTGCCCCTATGCTACCGAGTGCTCGTAACATTTGAATCGCAGATATGCCATAAGAGACCAAATGGATTCTCATTATTATTAGTATCGCATAAACTATATCAATTAGTTAATATCATCGTGATAATTAGAGAGTGTTATCGACTGACATGTTAGAGAATTTCCAAACCTAACCTATATATATATATATATATATATATATATATATATAATTCCTCTCGCTCCACCCTCTCTACCCCCACAACCCTTTAATATGTGTGTTCCAATAAAGACAGACCATTTGTTGATTAGTTCAAGTTTAATTTGAATAAATAAACATATTTAAAATTAATAATTCCAATAATGGAATGCAATAGGAAAAATTTGATTTCACAAAAAATCTAGTTAATTCAAATAAAGAATAAATAAATAGACGCGGTTAGTTAATATTAATAGAATTTTTCTGTCAGTGTAGGATGGTTCATAAAAATGGGCAGGGTATCGCGTATGAGCTCGTTCGAGAATCAGCCAACAATGAGTGCATTGATTTGGTAGTATGGTTGTTAAGAATAATGTCCAATGGACTCGTAAAAAGTATTCATCTCGTCTCTCAATGACTTCGACGCGAAACAATGAATCGTCAATATACGAATTGCGGTTTGATCATGCGTTACTCGGCCGAACATTGGCCTCGTATCGGCAAAAACATGATTGGCGAGTCTATACTTCGCCAAACATCGACTTCGTATCGATAAGCCAATGATTAGGGAGCCTATATTTGGCCGAACATTGGCCTCGTATCGGCAAACCAATGATTGGCGAGTCTATACTTCGTCAAACATCGGCCGCATATCGATTACCCAATAATGAACGAGTCTATACTTGGCCGAACATTGGCCTCGTATTGGCAAACCAATGATTGGCCAGTCTATACTTCGTCAAACATCGGCCTCGTATCGACAAGCCAATGATTAGCAAGTCTATGTTTGGCCGAACATTGGCCGCGTATCGGCAACCCAATGATTGGCGAGTCTATACTTCGCCAAACATCGGCCTCGTATCGACAAATCAATGATTAGCGAGTCTATATTTGGCCGAACATTGGCCTCGTATTGGCAAACCAATGTTGGCTAGTCAATACTCAGCCGAGCATTAGCGTACAATTGGGTAATCGATCATCGCCCCGCCAACATTGGTCCAAGTATTGGCCGTTACGGTTCGATTGGCGAAACCTACATGGGAGCGATGTTGCGCAATATCATCGCCAAGTTCTATTCGGAATTGATTAAGGAATACTACCAGTCTACAGCACGGAAATACGGTGAATTTCGATAATTTTTCGTGGATACTTAGTTGATAAAATCAAAATTCCATTCGGTAGCTTTCATTCTACATATCGTCAAATGTCTTTACAATTTTTTGTTCACAAGTTCTTATGACAACATGGCGGCGCTGAAGCTGGATGAAGCGAGTCACTTTTGTCCTGTGATCGGCAACATTACGTCGCCAATTTTCCGCCGATTGACTTGAAATTTGTTTACCTTATAACGATATTTCACACCGAAGTACGTGGGGGATTTTTGATATACTGAAAACTTTTTCAGCAAACATTATTTTCGGCGACCTTTTTTCACCGAAAACAATTTTTTTTTAAACATTTACAATTTCGTCAAAAATCTTTATTTTTCGGTTTCTCTACGTACTTCGGAGGCAAATCTTACCTAGAACTCAAATTATTTTGCATTTTCGTTCTTTGTAAATAATTGGAGGATAATCCTTGCCGAGCACAGGACACTATGAGACAAAGGTGGCTTACTTCATCCAGCTTCAGTGTCGTCATTTTGTTGAAAAATCTTGTGAAAAAAAATGTATAAAGATACTTGAAGATATGCAGAATAAAAACCACTAAAGGGATTTTTCATTCAATCAACTGGGTATCCATAGAAAATTGTCGGAATTCGCCTTTTTTCCGGGCTCTGGATTGGTCGTTAAGAGGTCTCTTAAGGGGTCACACCTAGTTGGATTTTTTTTTTAATCGAGTTTTCGTTTTCGACGGATTCTTATAACCTTTCAAAAATATTCTGTGAAAATTTCAAATTGGTCCGTTGAAAATTGAGGGAGTTATAAGCGTTTACAGGTAGGTCCGCTTACCGCTTTACCGTTACTGGTAAAAACTTTAAGCGTGTTTTTCTCGGAATGAGTTTTTCAGAATCGGTGACCAAAATATCTCGAAAACAACTAAACCGATCTGCTTCAAATTTCGCAGACATTTTTTGTATATCAAAAGACAGTCCTTAATCGAAGGATTTTTTTTCAATGCATACTTTTTTTTATATCAAGGAAAATAGTGTTTGTTTTTCACCGAAATTGGGACGTTCACTTTCGATCGGCGACCAATTTTTCCAAAATCATTATTTTATTGAATCCTTTGACTAAAGACTAGATAATACGGTACAAAAACTAAATTCATTTGGTTTTTTGATCTCAGATGATTTGTTCCCGAGCAGGAGTGGTCACCGCGAAGGACCTTTTTTGCATAGCGGTCTGTGCAATTTACTGTATCTACGTCGTTTATAAATATTTCCCAACAAAAAAATGGTCAAAGATACTGATACCCTTTACTGTGAAAAAAAACTTAAAACCCTGCACTCATTTCCCAAAAGAACCCACGAAAACACCTTTTTTTTCCGGCCACGAACTAAGTGTAACCCGTTAACAGTTGCAGATATCCCATGGAGTTAAAATTTGCATCGTTTCCATATAACGAAAATGATTTTTTATTTCTTATTTTTATTATTGACCAATAATCTTATCTTGCAGATTTATCTTGTAGATTACTGAATAAGACTCTGAACAATATTTGCGCGATTTTCGTAGCCTAAATCGGCTAAAAATACTTTTGGGAAATCGAAAAAAAATAATAATTTTCGTTGCTCTCCAACTATGCAGCAAACTTCAACATCACAATATCTGCGTAATTTGTTCTTTCGTTCAGTAAATCGAGACAGCGATGATGATGAACTTTATTGCCCGTTGAGGCAAGGAGAAACAACCCACTGGGAAAGTGACCCCTCCTCGGTTTTTTTTTTCCTTAAAATTGTATAAGCGTTGAAAAGTTAAATGATCGTAAAGCAAACTGGAATAATCAAGGTTTCATGAATTTTCATAAAATTCACGTGGCGTTATAAATCTCATTGTACGAGTGGAATTACGTAAAGGGAGAAAAAAAATATGGATGGACGAAGGATATGCGGGATTGGAAGTATATAACACCTGCGAGTAACGATTCACTCGCTGCGCGCGTATATATGAAAGTTTTCACTTCGTCATTTCATTCGAATCTATATATGGATTGGAATGGTCACGTGACTCATACGTTTCTCTGTGTGTGCGTTTAATGCCCTGGTGAAATGTCCGTATGAAATTCATACGCGATTGCGTATAATATCGGGCTATTTGTAGTCGATCAGTTGCACGAACAAATTTGCACACGATTTATGCAACGGGACATACATAAATTTACGATAAATTTCCCGCGCGCATTTTCCTCCGCATCGCGGGATCTTTTCGCGACGCGGTGGCAGCGACAAGTCATTGTTAACGCTAATTTGTAGGCAGATTAGGAAACTCAATTAATAGTAGATACGTTACTTGAATTTACATTGAACCTCCGATAAATTTGCTCTGAACATAAATACCCATAAGCAAATAAAGCATACTCGTGGTACCATTTTGTACGTGGACAATTATTTTATTTTCAGTTTTTGCCAATTAAAATTATGTTTCGATTTTTTTTTCTCGGATTGAATGAATAAAATGTCCAAATGAGCGAGAGAAATGAATATATGAATGAGCACGTGCAATAAAATCGGGCAAAATACGAGTATCCGTAAATAAAAGAGAAATGCTTGTGTAACAATTTTTAGTCAGTAAAAAGTCATTTTTTATTGGATTCGTGGATGCAATTTGGATTTATGAATAACATCTGTTCCGATTTTTTTTTATTTATTATAAAAGTGTATAACATGTTATTCATGTTGTCGATGAAAATTTTTTTTTCTCAATAAATGTTATCTTTAAATGTTATATATTTTATATACATGTTATACATGTTTGTATAACTTTAAATTGTTCAAATGTTTAATTTTATAACGTTAAATTGTATAACTTTAAATGTTATCCATTTTAATTATAAATTAATAACATTTTCTTCGTCAAAGATTTGATTCGTTAATTGAAATGATGTTTCACCATTATTTAAATTGGTCGAACTATTGAAATTTCATGAGCAGGAGAAGAAATTCAATGAATAGTAGATGCGTGACTTGAATTGTCACACAGGGCGCAATAAAATTGAGCAAAACATGAGTATACGTAATTTTAAGAAATGCCTACAGTGCAACCGGGTCCGTGTTTAGTTACATTATTTTGCATTCGTGAATAGGGTGTAAATTTGTTGCTCATAAATATATATTCGCGTATAATAGTTGTGCGAATTCATCGGTGTGGTGGAATATAACAGATGATAGGAGATACACAAAGCTCTCGTGGCTCCGGTAGATTTTCTGACCATATGTGGCCCACACCAGCTGCAGCTGTTGGCTGCAACATCAGCTTTCACGTTGGCACACCGAAGGGAGGGACATACCGTCTCTCTTTTCCTCTCTCGTTTATAATCCGCTTTCATTATATTCTAGCGATTATCCCGGCCATCGAGGGACACGAGCAAGGTCTTTCACCAACCCCTTTTTCCCTCAATTCCTTGTTTGCACTTTCGTTTTCGCACACTTTGAACCTCCATTGTTTAGACAAATTTTACAAATTGCTCTCGCTCGTACGTCGCGAGTAAATTTGCGATGTATAATTAAATAATACAAATAGAAGCTAACGGAATACTGTGGGCTCTGCAAATGTTTCATTTTACAACTCTCGCAAATTCGTGCATACTTGAAATTCGCGTTGAACGAGATTTCGATGCTACTTTTTCAAAGAACTTAAAAAAAAGGCCGGCTCTTCTGACTGGATGTCTATGAAGATCGGATTCCAGTTGAGGACCATGATGCTGAAGTTACAATGGTGCAATTTCCATCGTTGGAATGCAACGAAAATTAATTTTTTGCGGTGCCAAAATCCGCCAAAAAAAATAATTTTTGTCGGTGCCAAAATCCGCAAAAAAAAAATCATTTTAGTCGGTGCCAAAATACGCGAAAAAAAATTTTTTTTAGGGAATTAGGGAATAAAAATCACTCGAACGTTTTTCAGAATTATTATTAAAAATCTAAGATATAAACTGGCGAGAAAATATTTTCGATAATAATGAAGATGAAGCAATAAAGAAAGAAGAGATCTTGAAGTTTGCATCGTTGGAGAATGCAACGACATTTTTTTTATTGTGTATTGCCAATTTTCTTTTGCCACGTTTGGACGACAAAAAACCCTGAAATATTTTTGAAGATCCTTACTGGGGATCAATAACCTGAACATGCAAAAAAAGAGTTTGGATTGTAAGAAATAAACAAATGAAAAAGGATGAAGAATTTTCGTTGCATTCCAACGATTCAAACTTCAACATAACGAAAAGAAAAGAATTCTTATTGCATTCCAACGATGCAAACTTCAACACAATTTGAACTTTTCATCGTAACAATGTCATCATTATTTTATCATTTTCTCACGCTGTTCGCAAATCTATGTTACGAAAACACCACAAAAATTTTCTAGGCTTCTTACTGCCTGTTTGCAACCTAAAGAAGCAAAAGAAGATTTTCAATAACAATAAAACGAAAGGGGAAGGAGAATTTTCGTTGCACTCCAACGATGCAGCCTCCAACGCTCTGAATACTTCGCGGTAATTGCAATTTTCTACTACTACTCCACTTCGTTGCCGATTATCAAACAACCAGAGCTCATGCGCACGGTGGATAAAAAGCTAAAATTATTATCGCGATTGAATTCGTGTTCTAATAGATAAACGCGGTTTATCAATTTTATAATTTTCTTCCAATCATTTTATGGCACCGAACAAGCACGGAGAGTAAAGTGAAGAAGAGAAAGACAGAGAGTGAGGGGGGGGGGGGGGGGGTGAAAGAGGGGTTGGTGATAGGGAAAATGCACGGATCGGAACGATGCGTCGCGTTGCGTTCCGGCCGCGCGCGGTGCAACGTCGATGCACCTGAAAAGAGAGGGTTGGCCGGGGGAAGGGGGGGGGGGGGTGTACGAACGAGTAAAGCGAGTACACGTAAAAATTGCACGCAACAGGTCGTTCCGCAGGCTGCCCTTGAACGAGCGCAACAACGCTCCTATAACATATATACGAACTGCATCGCGAGCATAAGTCTCGAGTATATATACCTACGGTAATGTGTGAGTTGCAGCCAAAAGGAAATAATGCAGGTGCGTTTTGCCATTTGGCGCAGCTTCGTTTCCACACTCGCGTTATTATTTATTTGCCCATTTTTTTTCTTCTCGTAACGCAATATACATGTTCTTCGAGGCCCGAAGGGTTTCCGTTCTGGCATATTGATACTCGTGGGAGCTTTTATTTTAAATGATATCAATGATATAAAATTGTAATTTCTCTTCAGCATGTTCATTTTTCCAGGGCGAAATGAAGGAGATAGGTTTGTATTAAGGACAGGTTTATATTATAGATATTGATATAAAACTTGTTACACTTAATAAATACACTTTCGAAATACATGCATTTTTTTTAAATGTAATTATGTAACCCAAACAAACTTCAAACGCGTTTTTTCTCGAAACAACATTTTTCGACGGCTTGTTGATAACATTTTCGAAACTACTGAACCGATCGTTATGAAATTTTAACCACATATTCTTTACATCTATAGCTATAGCGCAAATCAAGGATTAAAAAAAAATGTAACGTTTTTTTTCGTTTTTTCGAAAAATGTCCGCCATCGTGTTATTTTTGCATATATAAAAAATCGTATGATATGCGCTATAGCCATTAACATACTGAATGTAAAACCGTTTGGTTTTTTTGTTTCGGATGATCCATATCCGAGATTTCATCAACAGCCTACTTTTTTTTAGGACATTGTTAGCCACCATTGTCGTCTATGAATAGTGACGTAAATAAATAATTTCTTTTAAAAGTTTTTGGAAAGTGTATTTGTGTAGTGTAACAACTTTTATATGAATATCTATAATATAAGCCTATCAAAAAAATCATGAAAATAGCCTTTTGTAGCATCCAAAGTAAGAAGACCCCTTAAGGTGGTAAGGTAAGGTAAGAATCATTTTTCGAAATTTTGTCTGCGTGGTCGTGAGTTTCAGCGAAGTTGGCGAGGCAACGATTGAAGACTTTTTCCTGAATCTTTAGTAGGTGAAAATAAAAACTTCCAGGGTTTTTTACACTTTGTTGCATCCGGATCAGTCGAGCAGACAGCGAGAAAAAGGGATTTCCCGTCGGAAAGAATAGCGGTGTGCGATAGCGCCTCTGAATTTACGAGAAAGCTCTCGGGGATACGCAATTTACCGTAGTTTCAATCGCTCTAAGGGTCTGCATGAGCATAAAATTTAAAAAATACGATTTTTTAGTGCATAGTTTTATAGCCATGGCGTTGAATTTCGCATCGGTGGAATACAACAAAAATCCTTTATTTTTTCATTTCTTTATTTTGATTACTATCTAAACTCTTTTTTTGCAGGTTTAGGTTGTGGATCCATAATAAGGATCTTCAAGCATTTTTCAGTAATATTGCTAGCCGAAAGTTGTGAAAAAAATTGGGCAGGGAGAAAGAAATATTTTTGCTGCATTCCACCGATAAAAATTTCAATACCATTTATCGCCTAGGGTCTTAACATTTATTTGCAACGAAGATTTTGTAAAAATTGCAGAAGTTGACCGAGTCGTGACGATTTTTGGGAAGGGTCAGGTCATCCACTGCTCTAGGACGAGCTGCCCCGCTGTGATTTACCCTTTTTTCTACAAAATTATGTTTCGTGAAACGGTATAAGTCGCATATTAAGATCTATTCGTCCGATTCACTTCAAATTCAGACGGAGCATGGTTCATAACATTTTCTGTCGTCTGACCAGACGATTTATTCATATGTTTATCCATTTGTTAATAAAAAATTGTCAAAGTTTTTTTTTCCATCGAAAATCGATTTTTTTTCGTACAGTTTGCCATTTTCGTAATTCTCAAAAACTAAAAAAGATATCCAGTCATACGAAGGTTTTATTATGATACTAGAAGTACATTTTTCACTTTTCATTTCACGTCAGCACTTTCTTTAAATAATAATAACTGGATTAATTATCAATATTTTTCAATTTAAAAAAAGCTCAAACTCGGCGAGACTATGTACTAATTTTGTGTAAAATCCCGACCCCGCCATCCCAATACTCGCACCAGAAAAAAATATTGATGATCGGCCCGTTTTTGGAACACCAAGCTTGTGCAGACCCGTTAATAAAAAATTGCCCCAAAATCCATTGCCGACGTGCACGCTATAAATAACAGTTCGAACGAAGCCTCGTCGAAATGCAATGAAAATCGAAGAAAAAAAAAAGAATTTGCCTGCATACCAACAACGATTTTTTGGAGTACTATTTTTATCGGATTGCATTATCATCGAAGCTTCGTCGCGTCGTCTATCTGACGTGAAGCACCTCAGAGCACGTGGAGAGGAAGAGGTGGTCGAGAAAAAGGCGTAGAGACGCGGTGGAAAATCCGTAGAGAAAGGAGCCTCGCTATATTGGCTCGTGGCTGCTGAGAGGAAAAGAGAAGCGAAAAAAAAAAGAAACGCGGACTCTTCTGCGCTTGCTCAAACGCTAATTTCTCGCTCCGGAAAGAGAGAAAAAAAACAAAAGCCCATTGTCTCGCGCTATAACTCGAGATGTTGGTGCGCAGATATAAGTACTTTAAATCGGTGCTTAGACAAGCTACGGAATACGAAAGTATGAGTATAATTTTTTTTTCTATGGCCCGAGCATTACCTACGAGGAAAAAAAAAATTGAACGACCTCTTAAGGTAGTTCCTCTGCGAAAATCTCAACCAAAAGTTTACATACCATGTTTATGTTTAAAAGATTGATAATTGGTTCAATTAGTAATGAATAAAATTAAAAACCACGCAATATTGACTCGGTACTAGTAGATAATACGATGGATATCATTTATTGCCGTGAAATATATTTTGTATTATGTTTTTGATCGACCATTGCCAGTAAACTTTTTGCCGGGACTGTCCAGGCTTTGCCCCAATTGTTTTTTTCCAGGCTTTGCCAGGCTTTGCACCAAAATTGTGAAGGCTTCTCATGGTTATATCTTGGAAACTAGATGGTGAATCATTCTCATTTTTTTTCACATTATTCGTGATATCTTACTGTAGCTTATCCTCGTTTTTTATCAATTTCTTAATTTTAGTTTTGACGGTAGAATTAATGATGCTCTGTTTGCCCATCATAACGCATTTGTTACGTGTAAACCAAGCCAACTTTGAGTGTAAATATCTCAGGTTTGGGGTGGTCAAACTTATTCAAATTGCACAGATGTTTGGATAATGCATTAAATAACGTATATGTCAAATTTCAACCATTTCTTAATTCAACTCTTCTGTGGAGGTACTACCTTAAAAACAAGAGAAATATGTGTACGAATGATTCCAGTGGACGGAAAAATCAATAGAAAAATAGTTTAATTATTGTTCGACCGTAAAAATGATTACAAATGAGCTAGTAAATGTTATACCATGAATTATTATATATAAGCTAGTAAATTTTAGGCTAAAAGTTATTGTAAATGAAAAACAAGCTTGGTGCCTCTTGGTGAAATTAAGGGGTTACACCTAGGTGGAATTTTTGAAAAAATCGATTTTTCGTTTTCGACGGATTCTTGTAATATAACGTTTAAAAAATATTCTCTGAAAATTTCAAGCCGGTCCGTTGAAAATTGGGGGAGTTATGAGCGTTTACAGGCAGGTCCGCTTACCGCTTTACCGTTAAAGGTAAAAACTTTAAACGCGTTTTTCTCGGAATGACTTTTTCAGGATCGGTGACCGAAATATCTCAAAAACAACTAAACCGATCTGCTCCAAATTTCACAGACATTTTTTGTATATGAAAAGGCAGTCCTTAATCGAAGGATTTTTTTTTCAATGCATACTTTTTTTATTTCAAGGAAAATAGAGTGTTTTTTTTCACCGAAATTTCGACGATCACTTTCGATCGGTGACCATTTTTTCAATAATCGTTATTTTATTGAATCCTTCGATTAAAGACTAGATAATAAGGTACAAAAATTAAATTCATTCGGTTTTTTGATTTCAGATGATTTGTTCCCGAGCAGGAGTGGTCACCGCGAAGGACCTTTTTTGCACAGCGGACTGTGCAATTTACTGTAGCTCCGTCGATTATAAATATTTGCCAGTAAAAAAATTGTCAAGATACTTGAAATGATACTCTTTACTATGAAAAAAAAGTTAAAAACCTGCACCCAATTCCCAAAAAAAAATTCACGAAAACACCTCTTTTTTCCGGCCGCGAAGTAGGTGTAACCCGTTAATGCGAAGTCACGTCTGGTGTTCGAAGAGAGGCAGAAAAATTTGAGCGACCCAGTGGATAAATCGGAGCGGGGTTGAAATTCCGAATTATGAATGACCAGAAGGCTCGAAATTCCGAATTTATTAGCTACCACTCAATAATTCTAGAAATGTATAATTCCAAAATGTTGTATACAGAATTATCATATAACCGAAAATAATAGTACAGTAAGGAATTAAATGGAAATGACCATGGGACCGACTGATAATGTATCGGGCTGAAAACACGGCGCATAAAATAAGTATCAACTTTTCATGTTTAGAAAGTTCATAGTTCCGAAAAACTAGTATTAGAACTTCGGGTTCCTGAATGGCCAAGGTTTGTACTGGGAAAAGTTCCGAAAATAAGAATATCAATAAAAATCATGGATAACTAAACATCCTTACAGTATATATTCACAATAAAATGTAAAGGACGATAACACTCTGAAAACATTCTACCGCGAAAGATCAAAACTCTAAGAGAACTACCCCGAAGGATCGAAACTCCGAAAGAATGTTACCCGAAGGATCAAAAGTCCGAAAATCTGAACACCGTCACCATGCGTTACGGTGGTAGTGGTGCTGCCATCTAGCCGCGCTCGGCTTCACTTGCTATCTGCTGTATGCGTGAATTTTCGGGATTTTGAACGTTCTGAACCTTCTGTATCGGAATCGTGTACCATCTAAACTTCAGTTTTCGCAAACTGGATGTTCGAAGCTACAATTTCCGGAATCGAAATCTTTCGTACACCTGACGTATCTCTTATTAGCTTTAATTATATTTAAACTTTCTGGTATAGTTCGTTTTCTATAATAAAAAAAATCGCAATTTTGTGGCATGTTTAATATTACATATTCGTTGTTTTGTACATCGTATTACTGGTCATTCTGATAAAGCGTTGATCTTCTTCATACTATTTCTGAAAATTATGTCGTATAAAAGTAATATTGGTATCCTTTCTTTTATCGCTACTCGTACCGTTCTACACCAAATACAGTCAACTGTGTAACCTTTTGCTGGCATGAGCTTTAAAAAACTTGTAGTTTCGGAATATTTAAATTCGGAATTTTGAACCTTCTGGTCATTTAAAGTTCGGAATTTCAACCCCGCTCCGATAAATCAGTACAACTCCATGTGGATGAACGTCGAGTAAATTTCTCAATAAAGCGAAGAGTATCACTGGTGACAGCGACCGATGGAAATGTCCAAGGAAAAGCACCCTCCCGGACTTGAAACCTCGATGAAAACTTGAAATGTGTTTTTTTTTTGCACATTCGGAATAAACGGGGCGAATGTTGAAGGGCCCCGACAAAAAAAAAACAAAGAGAAGCGCAAAAAATATGGAAATAGAAGACGAGGGTGGAGGACCGAAAAGGGGGTTGATATTATCGATCGTCGTGCTCGAGGGGTTTTGCAACCCCGCACCCGTGAGAGTCCTTTTGGACATACGCATTTAGTTATTCCCGCGACACGACCAACAGTTGTGCAAAGTCCGTGTGGGTATAGTCGAGACAGAAAACTTGTTGAAAAAAAGCGTGTCCAATTAAATTTCTCAATTACGTACAATTATTGGCAAAGCCTCGAGTCTCGATGAAATGTCGTCGAATGGGTAATTGTATGCTCGGGCCGAGTGTACCCGTATAGTAAAGGGGTACGAAGTTTTGCTCGTTCGTGCCGTTTAATGTTTATGGCCTTTCCGAAGTTAAAGTTGTACGGATTATTGAAGATAGTATGCAATAAAAAACTGCTTTTATTTTGTTCATTTAGAAGAGAAAAAGATCGAAGTGAAATGCGATTGTTTAGAAAAATGGCTTCGCACGAAATGCAATCGTTTCAATTTAAATCAACTTTATCGCAAACTTTATTTCAGTCCATTTTGTCCGTTCGAACATGGCAAATAGAACGTGAGTGATGTCCGCGCAAATCCTTTTTATGTGAAACGATATAAAAAAAAATAGGACAAGGGAAAAATTCTCCTCGTGTGCGGGCACATCGGTACATCGATCGAGTGAAACGAGCGATAGGACAAACGGAGAGGCTTGCACCTGTTGCGGCTATGGATGAAAAGAGAGAGAGAGAGAAAATTCAGATAACGGGGTGAGGAAAGGGGTAGGGTTGACGGACTCGGAGAAAGCGAGAGTTACACGCGTGTCAGTGTCGCTGATAATGATCGATGTCTCACTGCCATAATATAAATATATATATATTTATATCCACTCCCGCCAACAGTTTATCAAATGGCCATATCCACCTGAATGTATTGCTACAATGCTTTCTATCAATCCATTTCTTTTCTAATCACTTCCTTTCCCTTCTATATGTTCGTCCGTTGGTCGTAATTTCATCCTAGAAATTTACGAGGATCGTTTCTTTCCCTTCCTCCATTTTCCTAATACTACATCATTTAGACCTATGAAGAATTATAAGCAACCACATAAAACCATTTAGACCTATGAAGAACCATAAGCAATCACATACAACCGTTTAGGCCCATGTAGGCCCATAAACAACCTCATAAAACCATATGGACCTATGTGGAACCATAACCAACCACATAAAACCATATAGGCCTATGTGGAACCATAATACAACATTGAAACCATGTAGACCTATGTAGAATAACAAATAACCACATTGAACCATTTAGACCTATGTACAACCATAAGCAACCAGATAGAACCATAAGGACTTATGTAGAACCATAAAGAACTACATAAAATCACATAGACCTATGTAGAACCATAAACAACCAGATAAAAACATATAGACGTATGTAGAACCATGAACCACTGCATAAAACCATCTAGACCTATGTAGAACCATAACCAACCACATAAACCATAGAGGCCTGTGTGGAACCATAAACAACCAGAGAAAACCATATATACCTACGTAGAATCATGAACAACCGGATAAAAGCATATGCACCTATGTGGACCGATAATAAAACATTGAAACCATGTAGACCTATGTAGATAAACAAATAGCCACATTAAACCATTTAGACCTATGTACAACCATAAGCAACCAGATAGAACGGTAGAGACTTATGTAGAACCATAAAGACCTACATAACACCACATAGATCTATGTAGGACCATGAATAACCAGATAGAACGGTAGAGACTTATGTAGAACCATAAAGACCTACATAACACCACATAGACCTATGTAGGACCATGAATAACCAGATAAAACCATATAGAGCTACGTAGAACCATAAGCAACCACATAAAACTATTAACCCATACAGAACCATAAAAACCCATTTGATTCCTGCTAGACTGTTCCACTCTTCCAATCCTCGAGACTATCAAACATAGTCATAAAGATCTTGATATCCACCTCATTCTCTTCGAAACGTCTGCAAGTGTACTTTGATTCGAAGAGATTTGAGGAAGAACACAATATACACGAATCATGTTTGTCATTCGAAGGGATTAGGTACCACGTGGCTCGTCACACGCATCAATGCCAAACGCGATATTATTTGTCCCCGAGAATGTCCGGTAAGTACCCGCACGTCACGTTGGATCGTTTCTGGTGGCTTGATCCAGTTCGTTTGCACAACGCGTCCATACGGTATGTAGCCCAGCGACTGGCAACCGGAGTATCCGACAATTGTGCGGATATCGTGGCAGCTGAGGGGAGAACGGAGGCCTGCTGGTGCCGAGGGACATATAGGGAGTCTGGAATGGATGACGTAAACGTAAATCCGAAGCCCGCTGGGAACTGGAAACGCATAATGCAGTTACGCGATATTGTGTGTGCTCCGAGTGTGCGATATCCATCACGAGCATGTGGTCTTCCCTCATCGATTCTGCCCACTATTTCGCGATTCCCTCCTCGCCATATTCGTTTCTATTTCCATCTCGTTGCTCCATCCCATTCTCGCTTCCGCGTTATTTTTTCCAACCGAGCTCTTTTTATGCTCTATACTATTCGCGGGAGTAAAGTGGAGCATCGTTTTAAAAATGATTGTCGCTAAATGTGGAAGAGGGTCCAGTGTGGACGCTTTGGGGACTAGAGGTCGAGAATGTGCTATGGGGATTTGGAGATAATTGGACAGGGGTAGATTTGCGGCTTTGCACATGCCAAGCAGCGTTGGCTTGGGCCGATACTCGGATGGGTGACCGCTTAGCCGACTATCGTGCTCTTTGGAACTGGTAACAGCAGAGTGGACATTGGCGGTGTAAAAATCAAGGCATATTCGAAATTTCTATGATAAGAATGATATGTAGAGTTAATTGACTCTCCTCTGAGATGATGTTGAAGCTTGCATCGTTGAAATGCAATGGAAATTCTTTTTTACATTTCACTTTTTGTCTATTTTTATTGTTGTCTAAAATATTTTTCCATAGAGTCAGGTTGTAGGTCTCTAAGAAGGGTTTCAACACAATTTTGCGTAGCTTTGATGTGCCAACATGAAATGCAGAATTACGAGAACGAAAATGCCGTTGCATTCCAACTTTTCAAACTTCAATATCTAAGTTCACTAAAATGATGTTGGAGTTTGCGTCGATGGATCGCAAGCAAATTAATTTTCTTAATCGTTTACTTGTCATTTAAATTTTTTGGCATATCAGGCGACGAGAGTGACAATCGTTTTTTAGCATTTTTTCCATGTTCTACAACCAGAATTGCAACAACATATTTGGGATGATAACAAATAGGAAAAATAATTTTCTTTGCGTTTCAACCATGCAAACTTTAAGGGGCTATACCAGTGTGACACTTTCAAAAAATCGATTTTTTTGCCTTTTTCGACAGTTTATACTTTCAAGAATGTACTGTAAACATTTCCAGGCCGTATCTCTATCATTTCATCTTGCAAAAACCGATAGTTAAATCTTTAAACGCGTTTATCTGGAAATGAGAATTTTCAAATTTGCTGACATTGTAACTCAAAGAGCAATTATCCGATTGACTTGAAATTTGAACTGAGTACTCTTGAATATATTTACTCTACAATGACGTAGGAGATTTTTGATTGGATGAAAATTGACGATTTGGCATTGAAAAAAACGACCATTTTATAGGCAATAAAACATACTTTTTTTCATAACTACCCCATTTTGTTAGATTTTGATATTTTTCGAAAATCCTACGTCATTGTACAGGAAATACCTTCCAGTTTAACGACATTTTTTCCTTTTTCGGTTTCAGCTACTCAATCGGCGGGAATCATGTCAGCAGTGGAGGAACTTTTTTTTGGCGCCTCCGAAGGCTGCGCATAAGTCGCTTGTATCTCAATATCTTTCCATGAAAAAAATATGTAATATAGATCAAATATAGCTAAATATATTCTTAATTTTCCGAAGCATTTAATTGAGTACTTTTCTTCCAAAAAATTCCCAAAAATCACCAAATTTTCCGCGTTCACACTGGTATAGCCCCTTAAAACCATTATCTGGGTCGAACAACTGTGTCTACGTGGTGTAAAAATCGAGCTCCAGTTGATCAATAAAACAAGGCAACAGAAAAAACTCTTGGTGCCGGCAAAATTCGTATGATTTTTTAAGTGACTACTGGCGAGATCTATACCAACGTATATTTCAAGTTACTACACAGGGTTTTCGAATGAAGTTTAATTTCGTAATGAGTGTCGTTAGGAGTTCATGTAAAAACTTTTTCGTTGTTTTTTTTGTTATTTGCAATTATAAATTGATGAAGTGTTATGTCGACGACTGCAAAGCGAAGACAAGCTTGTTCTAACTACCCTGATACATTTTGTTATATATGCGGGGAGCATGTTCATTCAAAAATGCATAAAAAAGATTACAGATGTCGTAAAATGTTTTTTTTCTTCTCATTTCGGGATAGAAATAAACGATCAAGATAAATTTGCAGAAAATCTCGGCTGCTTCGGTGAAGAACGCGGAGAAAGCTTCCATCGAGACAAAAATCGTGGAAGATAGGTAGCAGGGAAGATGAGACACACACACATGACTGCTGATTTACGTTTGGAGCTTGATGCGTCACTGTCTCGACAATTCTCACTAAAAAAAAATCACGAAAAAGAAGCTTACTCAAAGTAGAAAAATTGAATAAAACTTAAATTTTCCAATAAAATTAGATTTTATTTTTCAAATGTATGTTTTCGTGTTCTTGCGTAGAATATCAATATTAAGTGTTAAAAAAGAATCAGTATAGAGGCGAGATTTAGAAAAAATCTACAGTTTTGCGGCATCAAATCGGCTGTTGAGCTGGGTAATCGCTACATTCGAGAGGATCGTCTTTAGGCTTTCCCAAAATAGAAAAATGTAGCAGATACATTTTCGAAGCAGACAGGGAATGAGAATATTCTTGAGGAGGATTTCAACGCGTGGCTCTTTCTCTCTCTCTCTCTCTCGCCGCGAATAATTGTCCCGCTCGCTCTCATTGAATCCAAGAAATGCGGAATTACTCGTTTCGTGCATCGAGATACGGATACAGTTACACACGGGAATTCGTCGTCGGCGTATGTATATAGATGTACATGCATGCAAGCATGGCCGAATGTATAGACAGGTCAGTTGGCCGAGACCAGTATGTTAAGGTACCGTAAGGTGTCAAAAAAAAAGAAGAAAAAACTTCTCGAACCAACTTTCTAGGACCGCGAATTTCGCGAGAGACAGACGCCAATACGGGCTTCCATGCAAGAGGCATCAAGAGAACGTATAGGTGAAGCCGGAGAAAAGAGAATCGGCCTTGGGCTCTGCAGCTCGCAGATGAGTTTCGGCTGGTCAGTTACGTTATGAATACTATTTATGGACATGTGAGTACACTATCTCGATTTGTGACCCTCCGTCGCACACTTTTACACTTTTCTCTTCGCGAGGACACGAGATTTGGGATTTAACGGTTTGAAGCTTACGATGTATGGTTCCCATGATCGTCGAAATTGTATGATCGAAGTTGGCATCGTTGGAATGCAATGAAAACTATTTTATTTCGCATCCAAGATCCTTGTTTGGAGTTCCTCAATGGAAAAATGCAAAAAAATGTTGGTATAATAAAAACAGGAAACGGAATGGGGATGAAGCTTGGGGTTGATCGTTCGAATGCAACAAAATTCTTAGTCATTCCATATTTTTATTAGAATTTTTTTTATTCGTTTCTGTTAGTTTTTATCAAATTCTTACTTTTATTGATATAAGAATTCTTATTCATTTTTATTAATTCTAATTAATTCCTTATTTTTATTGTTAAAAAGGTGCTTATTAATTTCCATTAACACTAATTAATTTCTTTTTGTACTGTTATAAAAATTCTTATCAATTTCTATTAATTTTTATCAATTCCTTATATTGAATGCTCTTGAAGTTTGTATCGTTGGAACGCAACGGAATTTCATTTTTATATTCTCATTTCCTCCTTCTCATCATTTCTCAAAATATTTTTCTCCAAATTTAGATTACAGATCATCGAACAAGCAAATAAAAATAATTATTGAGAGATTTTGGTAGCTCAGATCTGCCAAAAGAAACATGACGAAACGAAAAATAATAATTTTCGTTGCATTCCAGGGATGCAAATTTCAACATCGCTGATTAGAGATGTAAAAAAGAACTTTCGTTGCACTCCAATGACGCGAACGTCAACAGCATCAGAATTAACGGCAAAGCCGGCTGTCTGCGAAGGAAAAACATTTCCTCCGATGCGCCAAGGCACGTCGTTGAAGTTTGCATTTCTGTAATGCGATAAAAATATGTCCAGGTTTACGAGATTCACTCGCATTTTTTTCCGGGATTCTCATTATAAATCTACAACCCAGGTAGGGAATCAAAAGGCTGACGATGGAAACAAACTTGTGCGAGCCTTGTTTCACCGAGCCTGAGTGAGACAGACCTGGGCCAGGTTTCATTGCATCGTTTGGAGCAGCCTGGAACCAAGACTGGCTGCTTAGCCTGAACTCAGGGTTATTTCAAGCTTTATTCAGCCAGTGACTTTTAAGGCTAAAAAATCAAGGCTGGATGCAGGCTTGTTTCAAGTTGTGATAAAATAAAATAAATTTTCAATAATATTTTTTCTGTACTTTTATAAAAAAAATTAGCAATAAATTTGTCGGGTGCGAGGGCACGAGAAACGAAAGCGAAGGAGGCAGCTCAGAACATTTAAACATATTCTCTTATCGATATTTATGAGGTACACAAAAAAGTTTTTTTCTCGTCACATACACATTTCGTATATACTCACTCTCTGGGGTTTGCGTACACTCTGTGTATTACGTGTCCCATAAACAATAAATAAAATAAAGTATTGTGTTTAAAATATTTTATATATATTTTATAACAAATAATATAATGAATAATAAATATATATAATAAATAAAAT
>OY723386.1:44455010-44488988 GCA_963210295.1 Ophion ellenae | reverse complement strand
TTTCCAATGACTCAGGTTCCTTTTTGCAGATTTTACTTGTGAGAATCCCTCGGCTGTTTTTTAAGATCGTCAAGTGGAAATCGGTTATTGAAATATGCAAGTAATGTTTGGTATAATAATAAAAGCAAAGCAAATAAAAGATTAAATAGTCATAAAAATGAGAAAATATTTGTAATAAACATTAAATAATAATAATAATAATAAATATCAAATAACAATAAAAATAAGGGGGAAAAAATTAGTTCAAGTCCAACGATGCAAACTTCAATTCCGTGAATTTTCGTCGTTGGATTTCAACGGAATTATTTTTTCTTTCCTTACTTTTATGATGATTCAATATGTATTATAATTATTGAATATTTTTCAAAAATATTTCCTTATTTTTATTACCATTTAATATTTATTATTATACACGATGACATTTTTTTTCATTTTTTATTGTAACTTCCATTGTACAGGGTCTTTCCCCATACTGCATTCCACGATGAAAATGAATCCTTATGAACTTTTTTTTTATTTCCTTTCCCCAAATTTGCCTTCAAAAATCGAATCCACAAAATTCGATCCACAATAGAAATATATGAAAAAGGATTTTTCACAATAATAAGAATAAGGAAACGTGAAGTATAAACAAGAACATTCGTTGCGTTCGAACGATGCAAACTTCAATACCATGAAGATAAATGGGCCTCTTGATGGGACACTACTGGGTGTATAATCTGGTTTGGAGAGCAAGTGGAAATCATTCTTCAAATCTTGTTACTCGGTGTATCCGACGTGTGCGACTCTTGGTGAGGTGGTCGTAAAATTGGCCTCGGGAGTGACGACCTGGAATTCGCGAGTGTGAAATCAGAGTTTCAAATGCGCACGCGTGTGTGTGTAGATAGATAGAGGGAGAGAGATAGAAGCAACGCGGTTTCCCTTTTACCATCCGGATATGGCGAGGCCTTGGCTACTCGCAACTGCTTTGCTCGCTGCGCGCTATACCAACGCAACAAAGCCCCGGACCTTGTCTATTGAACACTGCCGCGCCATGGCAATCTCAGTTTAGCGTTAGTTCGTTCAGGTCACATTTTTTTTTCTTTTTTTTCTTTCATTTTCTAACGCACGCACCTCGTCCTTCGTGGCGGTGCGCGCGTGCGCAACGCCTAGGTGCGCTTCGGTATTGCGTTTACCCGCGAGTTTATCCTGTCCCGGTTGTCCTCGGTTTCGATTCTTCGTTTTAGGAGCACCCGGTGGCACCGAGCTCGCCTCGCTCGTACTTGAAGACAGAGAGGCGGAAAAAAAACGGCGAAAAACCTGTTTTTTTTTTTCAATTTATTTTTAACGGAGACGTGTGCCATCTCGCGCGAGTTTATCGCAATGCCACGTCGCGATGGGAGGCGTATTTTTTGTTTAGCGGCCACATCTACTTACCCAGAGGCCCGAAAAGAATTGCCGAATTCCTAATTTTTTTCCGTACTAACGGTTAAGAGAAACGCATTTCTTTAACACAAAGGCTCATCGAGTTTTTGAAAAAAAAAAAAATCACCAAAAAATACAGAAAAACAACAAAAGCATGACCGCCGGCAGATCATACTGCTTTCAAAGCCGGTGGACATGATATCTCGAGAACCACATGTTGGATTGTATCCAAATTTACAGGAGGTACGATGAGAAACATTTGAAGGTCGTTGACGATCTCACTTTTTTTAAATCAATCTTCATTTTTTTAATAGTTACGCAAAAATGACGACTTTTTTCATAAATTTTGTATACTCGAGTTTCAATTTGTCGCCACTTTGTTAAAAAAAATTATTTTAATAATAGACGATCGTCAACGACTCGTATTTATTGTTACCCCGAATAACCCGTTTGGTTTTTGGATTTCAGATGGACCGTTTGAGCTGAAGAATGTCCACCGCCAAACGTCGCGACAAAATTTCAGCATCTGCCGGCGCCCATATTTTTGTTGTTTATCTGTATTTTTTGGTGACTTTTTTCAAAGGCTCTCAATATACGTACCTTTGTGTTTAAGGGGGGATTGTCTTTTTTTTCGCAAAATTTACCGCTTTTTGGAAATTTTTTTGTAAAGAAAGTATACAACGGAAAACTTGTGAAACTTGGCATATGGTTTTATTGATCTGTTTACTACATACAAAAAAGTTTTTAAACAATTTCATCAAAAAATCCCCCCTTAAACGCGTTTTTCTCGAAACAGCTTTTTCACAACTGGTGTGCACGATTTCTCAAAAACTATTCAACCGATTGCCTTCAAATTTGGACAGAATGCTCAGCTGACATCCTTTTATCGTTTGATGAAGCAAAAAAGCAATACGTTTAATAGTTTTTTATTTATAACAAAAAATCGATCAATTTTTTTCGAAAAATCGATACTTCAAGTTCAAAACGTCACCAAATCGACAATTTTTTTTTTCCCTTCATCGAACGATAGCTATATGTGTCTAAAGTAAAATGCTTTTTGGGTTTTTGTTGCAGGATGAACGTGAAGGCTGTAATCGTGCACACCATAAAAAAAGGACCATCGCGCGTCGAGGGGGGTGGGAGGCGGATTTTTTGATGAAATTGTTTAAACATTTTTTTGTATGTAGTAAACAGATCACTAAAACTATATGCCAAGTTTCACAAGTTTTCCGTTGTATACTTTCTTCACAAAAAAATTCCCAAAAAGCGGTAAATTTTGCGAGAAAAAGAAGACAATCCCCCCTTAAAAAGATGCGTTTTTTTTCACCATTCGTTGTCCAGAACAAAATCGGAATTTGGCCATTTTTTTCGGGCTTCTTTTTTTTAGTGTGTTTTCTGGGATGGAATAATTGTTAAGCTGTACCAGTTTAGTTGAATTTTTTACGCATGTTTATTGATCCTTAAAAAATGTGTACAAAATGAAAAAGAAAAAACAAAAAAAAGTTATTATCATGTACTTTTGTACGTTTGGTTACAACGGTGCGCGAAAAACGCCCCCAATTGGCGACCAGTGTTGTGGACGTTGTATGAATGTGAAAAAAAAATAAAACATATTCGTAATCTGCATGAGTGTTGTGATGTCCGGTACCAGAGTGAGCAAAAAAAATAGAAAATGGCGGCATGCTAAACTTTAATTATCAATTTTTCCTACTTTTCTGACCACCCTATGAGTTTTGTCAAAAGAAAAAATGGTTTTTACTCAATTCTGCTACCAGCGTTGAAAAACAGTCTACTGAAGATGGATGCCTAATCTGAGCTCAATCGGCCAATTGGTTATCGAGATATCGTGTTTGCCGATTTGAAGAGCAGAGTTTCAGGGAAAAAGCGTTTAAAGTTTGCTGCGTCTCGATCGTGCTCTCCGAACGTGTTTCTTATCATTTCTATGACTCGGCTAATTTTATGAGTTCCATTAAACGGTTTCCACAGACGTATTCAGAAAGGCCTAAAGAATGATCAAATCAAATCTAAAAAAAACGATATTTTCGAATTTCTAGACAACAATACTGCCTTTATTCCAGATATAGGCGGTTGGAATGAGATCGTTGTCGGCGAGGGTCTACGTAAGCTTGGAACTCAGAAAATACGAGTTCTATAGCCTAGGGTTCCAACTTTAATTTGCAATGAAGATTTTGTGAAAATTCCAAAAATTTACCGATTTTTGATGAATGAAACTGTTTTATGAAACAGTTTCAGTTTCGAGTCGTGTCTCGAAATTTGTCGTCCGATTTACTTCAAATTCGGACAAAGCACAGTTTATAAAATTGTCTATCGTATAACCGGATGATTTTTTAACGTTTATCCATTTCCTAATTGTGAATCATTAAAGTTCTTTTTCTTCGTCGAAAATCAAACTTGTTTTTCTACAGCTTGCCATTTTGGTAGCTTTAAAAATTCCAATAAATCATCCGGTCAGGCGACAGTTTTATTTTTACACTGAAAGTACATTTTTGTTTCCTTTGCTTTCGTGGTCAAATTTCGATTGGCCATTAGCAACGGCGGCCCTTTGTAAAATAACAATAACTTCATTGTTTATCGATATTTTCCAATAAAAAATAATCTTAAACTTGCCACGGCTAAAATTATGTGTATATTGTATATTATGTTCATCATAAAAAAATATTGAAAACCAAGTGACGTCGAAGTTTGCATCGTTGGAATGCAACGAAAATGAATTTTTTAAAATTACTTACATTTTTGCCGCTTTAGGCAGTGAAAATCTCTCAAACGCTTTCGTAGAAACTTTGAAGTTAGCATCGTTGGAAGGTAACGATTTTTTTTTTCGTTTTTTCCCCTCCACCCGTCACCATCCATTTTTTTGCAAATTTCTGACCTCAATTTGCAAAAAAGGTTTTGAATAATGACAAAAATGAGGGGAAAAAATCGTCGCGTTCCAACGATGCAAACTTCAACATCACAAAACCAACTTGTTCTCCGGGCCCGAAACGTATGTAGGTTAAAACGACACGGCCCGATTGTCCGATTAGAGCTTCCCAATTTCAGCGATCTAGGAACAAAGTATTTTTCTTTTCATCAGCAACAAAAGCATTTCATGCTAATGAGTTGCGAGAAAATATCGATTGATGTGATGAAGTTAGAATCCGTGACTTTATCAATCGTTGTACGTATCCTTTCAAAAAGAACATTTCAAAGAGATTCTCCACTCATTGGGATGAAATATTCCTTTCATCCAACTTATATCAATCCTAGTTTATTTTTCCAAGTTGTGCGAGCCTCCAAGAGCCCCTCAGCGTTTTTTTCCTATCAAGATGCTCGTTAGAGAACAACGCGAAAAGAAAAAACGTACGAACGTATAAAACGTTGTTGAAGCGGGAGAGGTGTCTCGTCTCGTCGGGATGAACGCTGAATTGGCTTGTGCGCACCTGATCTTGCACCTGGCGAACATGAGACACACCGGGGTACGCTTCATACACACACATGTATGTACAAACTTAGTATACATGTGGGTACATGCGTATACATATGTCGCACGAGGCCACACACGAGACCCGTATATCGCTCTCTTTGTCTCGATTCTTTTACAACGGCGCACCTGTAGCGAACGCGAACTATGCGAGGTCTTCGTCAATAAGGGCAGCTATCAATGTTTTATAATACAATGGCAACGAGACCAATCCAGTCGACATCGTTTCTAAATGAATCGACAAGTTTCATTGGAATATTCGTCGAGAAGGTTCTCTTTGGGCTGCAAGCTGCTAAACGGAAAGAAAAAGCCTTTCTGACGTTATCCTGACTTGACGGATTTTCCCTGACCGAATGCAAGGTCAAGGAACACCCCAGTAAATATTATTGTGAACTTGGATATCGGGCTCCTGAAATGTGCACTGCATGGTCTCATAGTGACGAAAATATGCATATTATTATGAACTTAGATGTCAGGCTGCTGAAATTTGCACTGCATAGTCTCATAGTGACTAAAATATGGACTATGGTGAAGTTTGCATAGTTGAAACGCAACTTTTTTTGTCTCATAGTGACAAAAATGTGCATATTATTATGAACTTGATTATTATGAAATAGATATCGGGCTCCTGAAATTTGCACTGCATAGTCTCATAGTGACGAAAATATGCATATTATTATGAACTTAGATATCGGGCTCCTGAAATTTGCACTGCATAGTCTCATAGTGACGAAAATATGCATATTATTATGAACTAGTCTCACAGTGACGAAAATATGCATATTATTATGAACTTGGATATCGGGCTCCTGAAATTTGCACTGCATAGTCTCATAGTGACGAAAATATGCATATTATTATGAACTTAGATATCGGGCTCCTGAAATTTGCACTGCATAGTCTCATAGCGACGAAAATATGCATATTATAATGAACTTAGATATCAGGCTGCTGAAATTTGCACTGCATAGTCTCATAGTGACGAGAATATGCATATTATTATGATCTTAGATATCGGGCTCCCGAAATTTGCACAGCATAGTCTCATAGTGACGAAAATATGCATATTATTATGAACTTAGATATCGGGCGCCTGAAATTTGCACTGCATAGTCTCATAGTGACAAAAATATGCATATTATTATGAACTTGGATATCGAGCTGCTGAAATTTGCTCCGCATATCCTCATAGTGACTAAAATATGGACTATGGTGATGTTTGCATAGTTGGAACGCAACTTTTTTGTCTCATAGTGACAAAAATATGCATATTATTATGAACTAGTCTCATAGTGACGAAAATATGCATATTATTATGAACTTAGGTATCGGGCTCCTGAAATTTGCACTGCATAGTCTCATAGTGGAGAAAATATGCATATTATTATGAACTTAGATATCGGGCTCCTGAAATTTGCACCGCATAGTCTCATAGTGACGAAAATATGCATATTATTATGAACTTATATATCGAGCTCCTGAAATTTGCACTGCATAATCTCATAGTGACGAAAATATGCATATTATTATGAACTTAGATATCAAGCTGCTGAAATTTGCACCGCATGGCCTCATAGTGACTAAAATATGGGCTATGGTGATGTTTGCATAGTTGGAACGCAACTTTTTTTGTCTCATAGTGACAAAAATGTGCATATTATTATGAACTAGGTTATTATGAAATAGATAACGGGCGCGGAAAATTTGCACTACATAGTCTCATAGTGACGAAAATATGCATATTATTATGAGCTTAGATATCAGGCTGCTGAAATTTGCACTGCATAGTCCCATAGTGACGAAAATATGCATATTATTGAGCTAAGATGTCAGGCTGCTGAAATTTGCACTGCATAGTCTCATAGTGACTAAAATATGGACTATGGTGAAGTTTGCATAGTTGGAACGCAACGAAGATTCGTTTTTTTTCGCTTTTCTCCTTTTTTATCCTTAAGCAAAATATTTGTTTCTGCAGATTTGTGTTGTAGCCCTCAATAATTATCGTGAAAAATAAATTACGACGAATTTTCGCAGCCGAAATTTGGCGGAAAACAATGGGGGAATTCGTGTGAAGAGAATGTTCGTTGCACTCCAACGATGCAAGCTTCAACATCGTTCATTCATGATATAATTTACAATTCGCAACAATTTTTTTTGTGAAATTCAAGAAACTGACCGAGTTACATCACTAGAAAACAGCACTAGAAAAGAAGAAAAGAAACTCTTAATAAAAAGTATTGAGGGGTTAGGCTACTCAAACTGGAGAGGAAGGTCTAAAATATGGTGCAGGACTCGCAGATTAGGGGTAAACTTGTGTTCACAACGATAGAACTGCTAAACTTTAAACGCGTTTTTCTCGTAACTATGTTTTTCAAAACGGTGTACACGATTTCTCGCCATCTAACGAACGGATTGACTTGAAATTTGATACCTTTATTCAGTGCTATAGTAGTACAGTCTTGTATATAAGTTCTTTAATTATTAATATTTTTAATGAAATTTGGTACACAACTTTGGTAATGTACATACGATTTTTCATGTTACTTGTTCTTTCTAACTTGTTTTTTTTTAAATAACCCTGATTTTAGGGTCGCCACAGTAGCTTGACCCCTTAAATTGCATTGACGTATTTTCTAAATTGTAACGTACAAATTTGCACTGAAAAATTCTAAATTCCCTGACCGATTTTAACTACCCTGGTATTTTGTGAGATTGACCTTCGCATTATTGAAATGCAATGAAAGTTATTGCTGAGCAGCTTAAATTTTTGGGCAGAATCATCCTACGCAACTTTCTCAACCATTTTTCAAGACACTCATCGAGAGAAACGTACAACATAAATCTGTCGAACGATATTTCGAACAATAATAAAATACGAAAATAAAGAAGTTTCTCTGCATTCCAAGGATTCCAGCTTCGAAGCCATGATGTTTTTGGATTTTCCTTGTCGGTGGCTAACCCTCTTATTTCGAATAGTCATATGACGATGCTCTTGAAGTTTGCATCGTTGGAATGCAACGAAAATTCTTTATTACACTTTCACTTCCTCCTTCTCACTATTTCAAAAAATCGTTTTTCGCAAATTTAGATTATAGGTCTCTAAATAATCAAATTAAAAAATTATTTCGGGATTTTCGAAGCTGAGCTCTGCAAAAAAAATTGAGCAAATAAAAAATCATAACTTCCGTTCTATTCTAACGATGCGAATGTCAACATCGTACGTGTCGTACCTTCGATATTTCGAGCTCGACCAACTGCTCGCAAAGGCTCCAACGACAATGTTGAAGTTTGCATCGTTGGAATGCAAGGGAAATTCTTCTTTCGTTTTTATTTCTTGACTTTCGTTGTCATCCAAAATCTTGTCCTGTAAATTTGGGATGTAGGTCTCCGATAAGGATTCTAAAAAAAAGTTTGAGTGATTCTTGTAGCCCAAATTGGCCAAAAAAAAGTGCAGGCTACCAAACTTTCGATGTGTTCTTTCAACGATGCAAACTTCACTATCATCTCCAACGAATGGTGTCGAACTTTTTTCACAGTTCACTTTCTTTATTTTCATTATCGAAGAAAATCGGTTTTTGTGGATTTATACAGTAGATTGCTAAATAAATATCTCAAAAAAATGGTTGAGTAATTTTCGTAGGTAAAATCTGCCAAAAGAAATTGGCAGAATTCAAAAAGTTTGACTTTCATTGCATTCCAACGATGCAAACTTCAACGTCATCTCCAACTACCCACCAGCACGGCGAAAATAAGCGACAAAGGGAAAATCTCATCGAACGAAACTAGCCGTACAAAAGAGCCAAACCAATTGTATTTTTCGTAAACAAAACGAAAAAACGTGGACAAAATGGAGAATCGAGAAGAGAAAAAGAAAAACGTGTGTGGACGACCTCGCGCATGGTGGACAAAGTAACCCCCTGTAGCCCTGGGTCCGCGACTAGAATGGGAACGAGGGATTCCTACGCTGTCGAAGCAGGTTATGCAAATAGGAATAAGGAAGGAAGGATAGGAGGGATATGCTATGCAGTAGAGCGTGGACCACGTCGCGGTGGGGTTCGTACGGCCGCGCGCTCCTTGCATTCGATATGTGGGTGGAGGATTCTTGGAAAAGGAAATCGTCGTTGTTGGATGCTGCACACGGCGAGCATCAGCGAGATATGAGCATCATCGCCAACGAAGAATCAGCGACGGCGGTTGAACGCCGAGAAGACGAGGCACCGCGAGAAACGCCGAATGAAAAAAAGTAGCCGGGACCTCAGAGAGAAAAGATCCAAAGAATTCATCAATGCGAATACATAGGGTTGCCTTCGTTGACGTATCTCCACGATATCCATTTTGTTACCATTTATCAAAAAATTTAAGGGGCTATACCAGTGTGACACTTAAAAAAAAATCGATTTTTTTTGTTGCCTTTTTCAACAGTTTATCCTTCCAAGAATATCATTATCATTTATATCAATATCATTTTATCTTGCAAAAATTGATAGTTTAATCTTTAAACGCGTTTTTCTCGAAATGACCGATCGATTGACTCGAAATTTGAACTGAGTACTCTTGAATATATTAAATCTACAATGACGTAGGGATGATTGGATGAAAATTGACGATTTGGCATTGAAAAAAACGACCATTTTATAGGCAAGAAAACAGCCTTTTTTCATAACTACGCCATTTTGTTAGATTTTGATATTTTTCGGAAATCCTACGTCATTGTACAGGAAATACCTTCCAGTTTAACGACATTTTTTCCTTTTTCGGTTTGAGCTACTCAATCGGCCGGAATCATGTCAGCAGTGGAGGAACTTTTTTTTTGGCGCCTCCAAAGACCGCGCATACGTCGCTTGGATCTCAATATTTTTCTATGAAAAAATTATGAAATATAGGTCAAATATAGCCAAATATATTCTTAATTTTCCGAAACATTTAATTGAGTCCTTTTCTTCCAAAAAATTCGCGAAAATCACCCACATTTTCAGCGCTCACACTGGTATAGCCCCTTAAAATAAACAGATGACGTTGACGTATGCATCGTCGGAATGCAACGATGTTTTTTTCGCTTACTTTTTCTTTTTTTTAAATTCTCATCATTACGTGTATATTAGGCGTACATTAGGCGTATTCTCATATAAGCCTGTTTTTTTCCCTTGTTGAATTGTGGTCATAAATCGCTTATGAAAATAGGTGAGACGTTTGAGTGATTTTCAAAGCCTAAAGCGGTCAGAAAAAATGCAGTAATTGAAAATAATGAATTTTCGTTGCATTTCAACGATGCAAAGTTCAACCTCCTATAAACAGACAATGTGTGGTGCAAAAAACGATTGCCGTGGAACTTTTGTAGTAACAATGTCTTTTTTCTATATTGTGATTCAGTAGTCTAAAATTTGAACAAAAACTAAATGTAATTTAGCGCCAATGTAGCGTAAATTATAACGAGCCATCATTTCTAATTGGAATTTCTAAGGAATTAGTTAAGTTCAAACGGAATGTTATAAAAATTAAAATCGTATAAGTTCAATCACAATAATATTTTATTGAATGTTAAAATAACGATCTGAACCGGAATTTTAATATTTTTAAAACTAGGATTCTAGCCTGATTAACGTTCTTAAAATTGAAGATGAGAGATGTTTTTATCCGGATTTTAGTGAGAATTTTATTCAAAATTTCACATAAAGATTGTTATATAATTGTTTGAAATGTTTTGATAAAATTATCGATATAATAGTAATTTGTTGAATAATTTTATTAAATTTTATGAATTATTTAATATTATTATTAAAATAATGTAATTTTTTACTAGTGTGAGAAATACATGTAATATATGTATAAATATGATGTAAAATTAATTGATCGAGCAATCAATTTACACCTCATAGATGCATGTAACTTTTTCTTCGACTCTTTGGATCATCTTTGGATATTTCTTGCAATTTTTCAATGGATAGCTTTGATTGTCATGCACTTTTGAAGAAAAAAATGTGTAAAGTGATGGTATTGGATTTTGCATTGTTGGAATATGCAACGAAAATATTGTTTTTTGGGATTGCCCGTCTTTTTTGGCACATTTCGGCAACAAAAATCACTGAGACATTTTTTAACATGCTTATTAGAGTTCTATTATCTAAACTTGAAAAAAAAGGTGTTTAGATAGGAATAAAAATAAAAACGTGAAAAATAAAGAAGAATTTTCGTTGTATTCCAGCGCTGCAAACTTTAATACCATGTTATTTTTCAATCGAACCTCCAACAATGAATTACTTCAAATCTAATATATATATATATATATATATATATATATATATATATTCAGAGTATTTTTATCGAGGGTGAGGTAACTCAAGGTCTACCTCGAATCCTTAGGGAAAGCTCGAAAATTCTATACGAGAGTGAGGAATGAATGGAGAAAATCCCTGTAACCCAGGAATCGTGTAATAATGCAGAAATAAAAAGCTTTAACGCGACGGAGGTAGTGACAGGGGAGTGCAGTCCGTAAAGGACGCCAAGTGGGTGAAGCGGAAAAAGGAATAAAGGACACGAAGGGAGCGATGGGTAGAGGTGGAGGAGGGCGGGGGGGGGGGGGGGGCGAAGAGTAAGAAAGAGCGTGAACGATCAACGTTAAAGGCCCGCAGAGTGAAGGGAAGATGTGCACAAAAGAATTTGCGCTACCTGCGATCGACCGTACCAGGTGCAGAGTGCGTGTCTGTGCGATGCTGCACCTTCATCCTGGCCGAAGCGGATTTTCGATCGTGAATCATTGTACACTGTCGTGTAAAAGAAAAATATTCAATAAAAAAATGCCCTCGTTCGACGGGGAAAAAATTATTGCAGGGTATTATGTGCAACAAAAATAAATAAAGTCGTATGTTTAATGGCGTGGAACTGCAATTGAATGCAACGAAAGTTCTTTTCTCTTTTTTTCATTTCTTCATTCTTATCATGATAATTATTTTTTAAATAAATTAAGTCGAGAGACAAATGAGGCGGATGAAAAAATCAATTTTCTTGCATTTTCTCAAAGTGTACAGATTCAAGAATATGTGAGACAAAAATCAAGTAAAGATATTGAAAATTGACCAACAAGGAAAGGTTGCGTGGTCGATCTCTCCGATTTCGATGAAATTTTGCATGCTTGTAGAATGGGTAAAAATAGGCGACACGTATTTTTTTATATCTGCGAAACCCGATTTTTAAGGGTCGAAACGTACCCTCAAAAATAGGGGTGGTTTTTCGTCGATAACGTTTTAACGGTACGAGATATGAAAAAAAAATCAAATTGCTTCAATGTTTAGTTTTTCGTGTACTATACATTGGAGATGAGAACGATAACGTTATCGACGAAAAACGAAAAACAGCCCTATTTCCGAGGGTGCGTTTCACCCCTTAAAAAGCGGGTTTCGCAGATATAAAAAAATACGTGTCGCCTAGTTTTACCCATTCTACAGGCATGCCAAGTTTAATCGAAATCGGAGACATCGACCTTGCACCCTTTCCTTGTAAGTTACCGCCGATTTAGTGAGAGGCGGAAACGGATTTTTTTCGACCTTTTCGATCCCAACTCTAGCTGTAACCGTCCAATTTTCAATTAAAAAAAAACAACATTTTTGTAATTGCACTAGCGATCGTTGTACGTCGCCCTTTTTTTTCAATTTAGTATTTTTAAACCTCCAAACATGACCAAAAATTTCGCCAAAATTACAGTTTTTTGAACACGCACGATTTTGTGATTTTTTTTCTCGAAAAACGCCTTTCTACAACGAGTTAATCTATTTATATAGATTATAAAACTCTTTATTTCTATTTTTCGGGCCAGTCATTGTCCAGTTATCGATCCGGCCGTTAGAGCACATTTTTATTTAGCGGCTATTTATACCTCAATAAGGTTGTTAATTTTTCATTTTTCAAAATAAAAATTTACACGGAATAAGTTGAATGTATGCTCAAAAACGTACCGTTTTTTTCCAAATCCCAAACGAATAATCTAGTAGACAAATAAAATTCGGAAAAAACGACCGTTTTTTCGGCCCATCACAGTGGCGGATCTCTAGTGAAGATGAGAAAAATCGTTCGTATGATTTTCGTATCCCAAATCGGCGAAAAAAAAATGTGGGCAAATGAAGAAAATTTTCGTTGCATTTCAACGATGCAAACTTCAGCACCATTGTATTTGTGGATAAACGTCGATGCGCTTTATGGGCGAAAATAAATTGGCAAGCCAATTGGTACGTTCGTGGAGACGAGACCGCAGTTCTGGGAAGTGACAGATCTCGTTACATTGACCCATTGAAATTATACACGTTTGTATAGAGAGCGCTGTGTAGGGAAGAGGGAAAGAGAGGAAGCAAACGTCAGAGAGACAATCACTCGCAGATAACGGAATACGGTTGATAAACGAAATTTCGCGCATTTCGTCGACCGATAGCGTTATTTGGATATTTCGGTATCATGAATGTCCGAGTCGGAAGCTTCACCAAAGCTCACGTCCATCATGCACAGCTAATTTTCGACCCCCGAATTAATTACTCTGGATTTTGATTGCTCCCTTTCGCATCTTTAAGTAGACGTAAAAATACAAAGAGTGGACTTCTAGCAGATGATGTTGAACTTTAAGTCGCTGGAGTGCAACGAAAATTGTTATTTATTTTTTGTTGATTTATTTATTTTTATTACTATCTAAGCTTCTTTTGACAGGTTTAGATTATGCGATCCCTAATAAGGACCTGCAAAAAGATTTTTGTCATTTTTGTAGCCTGAATGTACAAAAAAATTGGCCAAAATGAAATAAAAAAGAATTCGTAAAAATAATACATTTCTTTCGTAAACATGTTTCTATAAACTTTTTTTAAATAAATATATCTGAAAAAAAAACATTTGTTCGTAAAAAAAATGAACTTCTAGAAAACTGTTATAACAAGTAGAATAATGTTCAATATTTTTTCGGTAATTCGGATAAATATGTAGGGGTAAAAATCAATTAACCCGATCAGTGTAGCGCTCGAGATAATAAAGTGTAGGGGGGGGTCCAAATTGACCCCCCCCCCCCTACACTGATCGGGTTAAATTGTGGTTACAACAAATTTTCATTGTTCGCAGCTGTAATGTTTCATTATTCTGCTAGAAACAAGACGAATTCATTTATCTTCTATAAGCTCAAAAAAACAATTAATTTTTTGGATCGAAATATACGTAGACATTAATTTCGTAGGAATATTGGAAAAACATATATTCATTGAAATATGACTAACTCTAAGTTCATGAATCTAAACTGCTAAAGGTTAATTAAAAAAAGATGAATAAGTTTAAGCATGCTTTTGCGATTCATATCGATATGTAGAAAAATCGATAGTATTCTCCATTAATATTGATTATTTATACCTGTGATGCTGAATTATTCAGCTAGAAATAAAACTAATCGAGTGAACGTCTATAAATCCCTAAAGCATAAATGAAGGATAAATTCCATAAAAATTCACAAAACATTTCCAAATGTATTAATACATAACTATCTATAAATTCATTGATAAAATGAAACAATCTAAAGCAACAAAAAAATGCCAAAAGTCTGTTAAACAAATTTCTCAATATCCCACGCGATTAATTTCTTTCGTAAAAATAAAATAAGCGTTTCTTAATGCACCAAGATGACTATCCACAAATTCATTAAAAAATTGGCAAAATAAGTTCCTAAAAATCATATCCTCAATAACCGCTCACAATTTGAAGCCACTTGAAAAAAAAGTGCCAAAAGCATGTCAAATAAATTTGCCAATGTCCCACTAGATAAATTTCATCCTTAAAAAAAAACGTTTCTAAATGCACAAAGATAATAATCCATAAATTCATCGCAAAATTGAAAACAAGTTTTCAAAAATCCTCTCCTCAACATCTGTTCGCAATTTAAAGTCACAAAAAAATGCCGAAAGTGTGTCAAACAAATTTCCTAATAGTCCACTCGATAAACATTCTCATACAAAAAAATACAACTATCTATAATTCCTTTCAAAAATTAAAAACGCCTATCCAAACCTCCCCTTCTCAACAAACGTTTAAAATTCAAAGCTACAAGAAAAATGCCAAAGACCCAAACAGCTTTCCCAATAACCCACTCGTTAAAACGATGTTAAAGTATGCATCGTTGGAACGCAACGAAAATTCTTTTTAATTTTTTTATTGCCTCATTTTCATGGTCATCTAAAATCTGTTTTTACACATTTAGGCTAAATATCTATAATAAGAATCCTGAAAAACGTTGAAAACATTTCGGAGGTCTTAATTAGTAAAAAAAAAAATTGGGTTTCGGAATTTTCATTGCTTACCAACGATACAAACTTCAATATTTCGATAAATTTCTTAAAAAAAAAAACAATATAAACCTATCTGCATGTATAAACATAACTCTCCATAAATTTATAAAAAAATTGAAAACAAGTTTCGAAAAATCCTCTCCCCAAACGCCGTTCTCAATATGAAGCCACTGAAAAAAGAAAAACATAGAAAGCCTAAAGTGTGTTGTACAAATTTGCCAATGGTCCCCAAAGCCAACGAATTTATCGGATCGTTACGAGAGAGCGGCACACTTCCGAATTAAAATCCAAGAGAGTAAAACTCGTCCAGGACGACAGGACGAGCGACCGCGGGGAGGGGGATCGAATCCCGACGACGTCGACTTTGCGTTGCCCGGCGTCGCGACGCTCATCGATTCCCGCGCGGCTCTCGCTTCCGCCCCACCCTGTTGACGTTAACCCGCGAGCACGTTCGCACTCTGACGTCACACGACGATACGATAAAACCGACGGCGACTCCCCCCCCCCCTCTCCTTTATTTATCGGGCGTCGATTTCTTTTTTTTTTCGTAATCCATAGAGCAAATTGTCAGAAGTCGCGCGAGTAGATAAATCGGTAGGCCGATGGACAACGTTGATAAGGAATGTGGTGCAGGATGAGGGAATAAAATGAAATGAAATGAAATGTAAGGAAAAACGGACGCGGGAAAAGACAGTGTCCATGGCTCGGTAGTTACCTCGGGTCGCATGCTGAGAAAATTCTTCGGTGTATGCGAGTGCGTTATAAAGTTCGCATTACGTTTCTGCCGTTGCATGCCTCGAGTTCCTGCGGGAATATCCTTCGCGAAGTGTAATACGCGTGTTCGCCGGAACCTACACGAGCGGAACATCCGCGCCCTGTCGTGTTTTTCCATCGATTTGTACGTCGCGTCTGCACGAAAAACGCGCGGCGCAAACGAAACAAGCTTCTGTCGTGTTCGCGGTGGTGTTCCAATGTAGCGGTTTTTTTTTCTTGCGATTTTATTCCAATGCAAGGAAAAATGACGAAGTTTGCATCGTTGGAATGCAATGAAAGTTCATTTTAGGTTGCGGTACCTAAAGGGCTAAAACGGAACCCTATTAAGGGGTCTTGTCACTTTAGACGCTAAAAAGGCTATTTTCGTGCAATTTTTTGATAGGTTGATATTATAGATACACTCAGAAAAAAGATTTATTAAGGACGAAGAAGTTTGTCTCCCGGCGAATAAGTTTTCTTATTCGTATGTCGGCCTACAACGATTGTATTAAGGGGGGATTGTCTTTTTTTTCGCAAAATTTACCGCTTTTTGGGAATTTTTTTGTGAAGAAAGTATACAACGGAAAACTTGTGAAACTTGGCATATAGTTTTATTGATCTGTTTACTACATACAAAAAAAATTTTTAAACAATTTCATCAAAAAATCCGCCTCCCACCCGCCTCGACGCGCGATGGTCCTTTTTTGATGGTGTGCACGATTTCTCAAAAACTATTCAACCGATTGCCTTCAAATTTGGACAGAATGCTCAGCTGACATCCTTTTATCGTTTGATGAAGCAAAAAAGCAATACGTTTAATAGTTTTTTATTTATAACAAAAAATCGATCAATTTTTTTCGAAAAATCGATACTTCAAGTTCAAAACGTCATCAAATCGTCAATTTTTTTTTTCCCTTCATCGAACGATAGCTATATGTGTCTAAAGTAAAATGCTTTTTGGGTTTTTGTTGCAGGATGAACGTGAAGGCTGTAATCGTGCACACCATCAAAAAAGGACCATCGCGCGTCGAGGGGGGGGGGGGGGGGGTGGAGGCGGATTTTTTGATGAAATTGTTTAAAAAATTTTTTGTATGTAGTAAACAGATCAATAAAACTATACACCAAGTTTCACAAGTTTTCCGTTGTATACTTTCTTCACAAAAAAATTCCCAAAAAGCGGTAAATTTTGCGAAAAAAAAGACAATCCCCCCTTAACAGCTAAGAATTTTTTTCATTTAGGTTTATGTTTAAGATTTACTAAGAATTTTTCTTAACATCTAATAGGATATATAATTTAGAAGAAATAGGTGTTTTATATCGGACAAATAGAGCTTTTCTTAACATCTAATAGGATTCATCATAATGCCCCAACTGTTTTTTTTTTTTTCGAGGAATTGTGTCATTTCGTCCGTCATTATTTTCTCACTCGAACGTTTTTTTTCTCACTTTATATTCTTACCCGTCGCGTTGAAGGGCAAAGTGCGCATGCGCGCATTAGTATCATAGTCGCGAAATAAGAGGTTTTCGTGATTGGAAGTAGTATTTATTTGATTTGAGGAAATATTTATTCAAATGTTCTATTTTGAATATGGCTTTCAATTGATGTGAAAAATCGGCACGTAAAAAAACATATTTAGTGACGCCGTATAAATGCTGTAGTTGCAATCACATAAAAACTGTCTCCATATGAGTAAACATTTATTAATTTCCAATAAATTACGTTCTAATGTGCCAATTTATTATAACATAACAAATCGTTTTTCTGAGTGTATTGATATAAAAGTTGTTACACTTTATTAAGTGTAACCCCTTAATTTAAAAAAAAATGTATTTCGTAAATGTAGTTATTGATACACTTTCGAAATACGTTTTTTTTTAAATTTACCTATTTAAGTAACTATTGATAGACGAAAAGGGTAGTTAAAAAAATGTCCTAAAAAAATGTAGGTCTGCGCTGTTGATGAAATCTCGGAGATGGATCATCCGAAAGAAAAACATCAAACGGTTTTAGATTCAGTATGTTAAGGACTTAGGCCACTCTAGAGGCCGAAAAAAATAGGCTTTTTGGGGATTCTTTTCTTCAGAAAAACTACAGAGTAAATCGAGCTTACAAAAAAGGGTGTCTATCATACATATCAGTGACTGTATACGATAATTTTTTTTAAGCGATTAATTTCAAAATGGCGGCTGTGCAGCGTTTATCTCAAAACTGCACTTTTTTAAGTTGGCCGGAAACAAAACTCAGACAATTTTCAACCGCTTCCCTTGAAACGTTGAATATATCTTAAAAAAAAACATTGTCTTTGGACGTAAGTAGGATTTTTTTTATATTGCATAGTTCATTTGTTATTAACAATTACCTGACGATTTTTTAGGCAAATCATTCACTTTCCAAAAATTTGCCTAAAAAAACGTCAGATAATTGTTAATAACAAATGAACTATGCAATATAAAAAAAAATCCTACGTACTTCCAAAGACAATGTTTTTTTCAAGCTATATTCAACATTTCAAGTGAATCGGTTGAAAATTCTCTGAGTTTTGTTTCCGGCCAAGAAAATGATGAAGAAGAAGAAGGGAAAAATTGAGAAAAAAAATCGTAAATAAGCTGGCTGGCGTAGCTCAGTGGTCAGAGCAGTCGACCGGCAATCGAAAGTTCCCGGCCCAGAAGCGCACCGCATTTTTCCTTATACTGTATTATTTCGGCTCAAATTTCGGCGTCGACCTTGGCTTGCCTATGCCGCTGCTTAGTACGAGCTGCCTCTAACGTCCGTATGACGTTCGGCTGACTTTCGCCGGTCGACTGCTCTGACCACTAAGCTACGCCAGCCCGCTTACCACACTCTTCTCGGATAGTCTCGATATTTCTAACTCAACGTTACAATATATATATATATATATATATATATATATGTGTGTGTATATGTATATACGTGCGTGCGTGCGTGTGTGAGTGTGTGTGTGTGTGTGCGTGTGTGTTTTCATACCCAGGCCTAAATAATGATAATAAAATTTGGAACACTCCAGTAAATCGTCCGGATTTTAATACCGCGATATTTCGCCCGTCACGTGGAAGGCCGTATGTGTGTGGCTGTGCTTGACACGAATTCTCGCAAGGAAAACGCCGGTTCAACATCAGCCTCGTCGTATCTTCATCTCAAACGCTCTTCTACTCTCCTTCCCCACAAAGTGGACGTATATACGCGTACCTCGTTCAAGCACGATAAATGCGGCATATGCACGTGTGCAACGACATCCACTTATCGAAAGCCATCAAAGCTCCCTATCGTCCTCTCATTATACGGCAGATAATTGGGGCGCGATTGTGCAATGGCGCGCGCGGCGGGATTTATGTATTCCTGCGTCAGGGGGAAAAACGAGTGAAATCCAATTTTCTGATACACCTGGACGGTTCTCCAGGTGCGCCGATCCAAGGTCACGCTTATTCCCGCGGAGTAATCCAAATGGAGCATCGAATAAATGGGCAAAACGATAATTGAATTGGATCGATAGATGAAATATGATTATTCGAATGGAAGGAAAAGGGCGAATTTTTATAGATAATGAATTTTCTCGCGTAACATTATGTGGTTGAAGTTTGCTTCGTTTGAACGCAACGAAAATTCTTTTCAATTCGGTGACTTTTATTATTATTCATAATCATATTTTGCAGATTTAGGTTGTAAATTGCTAAATTGGAATTTAAAAAAAGATTGCCTGATTTTTTTAGCTTGAATCTGCCGAAGGAAGTTTGGGAAATACAGAAAAGTCATTTTCGTTGCATCGTTGAAACGCAACGCAACGGAAATAGGTTTTTTAAATTGATCTATTTTCATCATACCTCGATTTTTATTGGACTTATCCTTTTTTTTATGTACTATAATTATATGTTTTTTTCTTTTGTTTGTTTGGGTTTCTTATTTTTATATTCACTATGATTATACTTTTTATTGTTTGGTTTTCGTTTATTTTTTATGGTATTGAAGTTTGCAGAGTCGGAATGCGACGAAAATATTTGGTATATTATCAACGTATTTATCCTTCTTTAGATTCACTCTAATTATAGTTTTTTTTCATCCTTCATTTTTGTTATTATCCAAAATCTTTTTCGCCCGATTTGGCTCATTTGGGTCTTGTACGCTAACCCAAACGGGTTTGAACAAAACAACGAGGATCTTGAAAAACCTTCGAGTGTGATTTTCGGAGTCTAAATCTCCCAAAAAAGGCGATTAAAAAAATTATTATGTTATAAAAAGTTTGCAGAGTTGGGATGCGACGAAAATATTTCGTATATTATCAATGTACTTATCCTTCATTACATTCACTCTAATTATAGTTTCTTTCATCCTTCATTTTTGTTACTATCCAAAATCTTTTTCGCCCGATTTGGCTCATTTGGGTCTTGTACGCTAACCCGAACGGGTTTGAACAAAACAACGAGGATCTTGAAAAACCTTCGAGTGTGATTTCCAAGTCTAAAAAAAACTCAAAAAAGAAAGAAATTAAAAAATTTAACGATTTTCATTGCATTCCAACGCAAACTTGGACGTCGTGAAATTTTCCACTTTCGGATTCCCCGCGAAGATCAAAATCCCGCCCTTTTAGCCGGGGGGGGGGGGGGGGGGGGTTGAAACAACGAGGGAGCGCTCGGGAAGTTGCTTAAAAGAGGTGAAACACGAATAGGTTCGATTTTGCGAATGAACGCGAGTGCGGGATTCATTCTGAAGGGGAGAAAAAGGTCGAGAGAGGATCCTAAGCTTGGAGAACACCGGATAAAAAATAATCTATATATATATATATATATATATATATATATAAATTGCATGAGATTTGTCAACGAGACGTCGGAGGGGGCGAGAATATCTTGGGAGTGACAGAAAGAATAGCGCGAGAAAAAACGACTGTATAGTACGTGGTCTCAGTGGTGATGGAAGAAAAATGCAAGAGTCACCTTCGTGTACATCACTGAATAAATCCACAGTCGTGTATGGTAAGAGCGAGGAAAGTACGCGCGCGTGTGTATTATATATTCGTGCGGTACTATGGATTGCCATCGATGGACTTGACACCGTTCCCTTTCGTCATCTTCCTTTTACGCTGAGAGAGAGGAGAGAGAGAGAAGATTAACCGTATGCCCTGTGGATTATCGAAGAGACCGGTTACCTGCGAGGTTTGCACCTCCCCCTCTCTCTCTCTCTCTCTCTCTCTCTCTCTTTCTCTCTTTCTCTCCCTTTCTGCATCCTCCGAGGTCGTAAAACAACGGGTAAACGATCGGCTTTGTTCCGGCACTGAAAACCCGCAAATTCGAGGCTCAAATGTTCCCCTTTTCCAACCTCAAATAATAATAATCCCAAAGGATGTGTAAAGCAGAAAAGTTATTTCCAGCCAGGAAACTCCCCTTCGGGCCCTAGTCAATTGAGTCGAGGAATAAAAATGCACGAGGTTCGTACGAAAATGTATTTCCAAACAACAACAACAAAAAAACACTAGCACAGAAGCGAACCAGTTGGGAAAGAGAGCGAAATATAATTTTTTTATTTCTTGGAGAATTCTCCCTCCTGGATCTTCGATCCATCGATTCCATCATTATTTCACGATGGTATTGAAGTTCGCATCTCTAAGATGCAACGAAAATAATTGTTTTGTGCCCATTTAGCCTACAAAAATTACTGAAATATTTTCAAAGATCCTTATTAGGGTTCCGTAACCTAAGTTTGGTAAAAAAAAGTTTGGGTGGTGATAAAAATAAAGAAATTTAAAAATAAAAAAGAACTTTCGTTGCATTTCAACGATGCAAATTTCAACACCATTAATTCACGTTCGTTTGAACTCCCTAATCCAATGACGTTGAAGTTCGCATCGTTGCAGCGTAACGGGATTTTATTAATTTTGAAAAAAATAATTTTCGCAGATATAAGCTACGAAAATTGTGCAAACATTTTTTAGGATTCTAATTTAGCGATCTAAAATCCAAATCTGCCGAGCATGATTTTGGATAATAATGGAAATAATAAATTCAGAAGAATTCTCGTTGCTTTCCAACGATGCAAACTTAAACCCCATCTAATCCAAGGAGGTTGATGAATCAAAGTGCATTTTGCACCGAGGCAAATCGCTAAAACCCGAAGCCCGGTCACTTTTTTCACATGACGTTGAAGTTTGCATCGTTGGAATTCAACGAAAAAGATTTTTTTCTATTTCCCAAATTTCCGTTGGCATATTTAGGGATGTATTGCCCGTACATTCCCTACCAAAACTGAGTTTCGGCGAGGATTTTGAGTACTTTGCGATGAGATTAAATATTTTTTTTAATCAACCACATTAAAGATGTTAAGAACATTACTTTCCGGTAATAACACTGCAAAAAAGTTATAAGTAAACTGTTGAAATAAAAAAATTGTTCCACCAACGTCCGGTGATCTCCTTTTTTTATATTATAAAACGAATTCGTAGATTTTGCTGAATAGGTAGGAATTTATTTCGAATTTTCTTTCTATTTTTATTTTTTTTAAATTAAAATAAATGGATGATAAGTCACACATTTTCAATATATTTTCGGAGCAATGTTCCACATTAAATCCAAGCAGTGTCCGGGATATTAAACGGACGTGTCATAGGTACAGCCTCTGAAAAATGCCAAAAACAGGATTTTCGAAATAGAGAGAAAAAAAAAATCATATGTATTCAGAAAAATATCATAATTCATTTAATGTCGCAAAACAATCAAATTTACCGGAGATTTTTGGAACAAATTTTTGTTTAAACAATTTATTTATAAATTTTTGGCATTTTTATTATTCAAAACCGATGTTCTTAGCATCTCCAATACGGTTGATTTTTTTCAGATTTCAATGTTATCGCAAAGTACTCAAAATTCTCACCGAAACTCACTTTTGGTAGGGAATGTACGGGCGATACATCCTCAAGCTACGAAAATCACGCAAACTTTTTTGAGGATTCTTATTCAGCGATCATCAACCTAAATCTGCAAAATATCATTTTGGATAGTAATGAAAGTAATAAAGAGAAAATAAACATCGTTGTCTTCCAACGCTGCAAACATCAACCCCATTTGTTCACAACGTTTGTAGAATTTTTTTCCCGAGTGCTTTTACGCGCGCCACGAATAAGACGTGGCCGAGCTCGGGATTACACCGCCCGGTGGTGACTTCCGGAAAAGGGGAACATACCGCAGGGACCGGATGACATCGATAATGGCTCAAATTGTACGTGTCTTCATTGCGAAAGAATGAACACAGTCGGACGACTCATAGAAATGAAGAAAAATGACAATTTGATTAGAGCCACGAGAAGGTCCGAAATAATTTTTTTATATTCGTTTTGGGTGCATATATATATATATATGCAAATGCATTTCTATTTCTTTTGAAATTGAAATGCAAATAGAAATGCAATCAACAGAGTAGAGGAGAGAAAGAAATAGAAATGCAATATATATATATATATATATATATATATATTGCATTTCTATTTCTTTGCTTTTTTGCTCCTTTACGTCATGAGTATCACTCAAAAGATTTTTTTTTACGATTTCTCCTAAGTTTTATACCGTACAGTTCGTAACGACGAATTTGTCCCCAACCAAATTCGTCCCACCCAAATTCGTCGTTACGAACTGTACGGTATAAAACTTAGGAGAAATCGTAAAAAAAAATCTTTTGAGTGATACTCATGACGTAAAGGAGCAAAAAAGGTCCGGATGAAGACAAGTATTTTTCTTTTTTGTAAATTCGTTGCATGCCAGCGATGCAAACTTCAACATCATAGTCGATGTACCTGAATGATCCAATGGGTCGAGGGTGGCTAAAACAATTAGAGAAAAGAAAAGTGCGAGAGGTAGCAAGAGTCGTTAAATACGCCGAAAAGTAAAACCACCTGGCATAATCTCGAACACATAAAGCATCTGTTCCACCCTCACATACTTATTTGTTATCTAATAATAATAATTGTCATTATTGCTCTTGTATTACTAATCATGATTATATTACAATGATATAATAATGACAATATAATTGTTATTATTATAGTATTATTAACAATAAGTATATAATAATAATAATAATAATGATTATTGTTGTAATTGGTATTGTTATTGTCATGATTGATATTATTTCCGTCGATTATTCACAAGTCCGTAATAGTAATACTGATAATTATAATAAGAATAATAAAACGACGAATAAGAAAGTATATTATTTGTAGAATTGTATAAATAAATTTTATTATTATTCTGCTCGTTATTATTCTTAGTAGATTCATCATTATTGTTATTGTTCTTATCATTCGATAAAAATTGCTTATCATTATTATTATTTATGATTAACCCGGTATTGTTGTACGGGTCAATTCGGGTTGTACAGTTCCGTGATAAGCAAAACCGATCGGTTCGTTTTTTTGACATGAGATTGAAGTTTGCATCGTTGCTATGCAATGGAAATCAATTTTTTTTTAATAGTACTTTTTTTAATTGCTCTTGGCAGGTTTTGACTACGAAAACCTTCAACTATTTTTTGAAATGCTCATTCAGAGACGATCTAATTTCGCAAAATAAAATTCTGTATATTGATAAGACTGAGTAAGTGGAAATATAAAAAAAAACAACTTTCGTTGCATTCCAACGATGCAAACGTCAACGGCATTTTTTGGCCGAGGTCAGGCCTCGCTTAAGCTTTTAGGATTTTTAAATGCCCGAAAGAAGAAAATCGTTAAATATCGATCGATCTTGCTTGGCCTGCTTCCTATCCCTCTCGCTCTTTTGCCTCTCTCTCTCTCTCTCTTTCTCTTTCTCTCTCTCTGTGCTTTTTGGCTGTTCTGCCTCCCCCAACGCTTACTTTCTCTCTCTCTCTCGAGCAAAATCGACAGCTGCGCCGTCACCTGCCCGGCAGCTGGCACGCCCGGCCCCGGGCTCGTACAGCGCCCTGCGTGTACACAATATTTCGCGCGCGCGGGTTCTCCGGCTGTCGCTTACCCTGCCGCATCGTGCAGTCCTGCTGCTCTCTTTGGGCTCTCTCCCTCTCTCTTTCTCTCTCTCTCTCTCTCTCTCTCTCTCTCTCTCTCTCTCTCTCTCCCTCTCTCTCTCTCTCTCTCTCTCTCTCTCTCTCTGCGTACTGTTCTTCCTGCCGCCGCCGCAGCACGCGGTACACGCGGGGATGAGGAACGTGCCGCAAAGATCATTTGACGAACGCGCGAGACAGAGAAAAAGCAAGAGGAAGAGAGAGAAAGGGAGATAGGATCGAGAATGAAAAAATTAGAAGGGAGTGAGTGCAATGGGGGTGGGGGGGGGCACACGTGAGGGGCTCGTATTACGTGGCAGGACACGAGTGACGAATCGTATAAAAAGATACGGAACCCAATGAAGATGGAGTGTGAGAGAGAGAGAGAGAGAGAGAGAGAGAGGGAGGGAGGAAGAAAGAGAAATTTAAATGAATTAAGCGCGGATTACGCGGTGCAGAAGAGAAAAGATACGGACAGAGTAGAGGAGAGAAAGAAATAGAAATGCAAAAAACGCATGCGGGTCGAAACGCGATTACCGATACCGCCACGTGGCTTCGCACGCGACGCTTTCGCGCTGCGTTTCTCCATCCCCAAGTTTTTACTTATTTTAATTTTATTTATTATTTATTTTTATTTTATTTATTATTTATTTTTATTTTATTTATTATTTATTTTTATTTTATTTATTATTTATTTTTATTTTATTTATTATTTATTTCTATTTTATTTATTATTTATTTTTATTTTAGTATTATTTTATTTAATATTCATTTTTATTTCATTTCATTTGATTTATTATTCACTTTTATTTTACTTATTATTTATTTTTATTGTATTTTTCCCCCTCCACACGGATAATTCCCTCATTCGATCAATTCCCCAATTCCTTTTATCAACCGCGTCGCATCGACATCCAAGAGAGAATGAGATTGAAGTTTGCATCGTGGGAATGCAACGAAAATGATTCTTTTTAAATTTAAAATATCAAAATCAACCAGCGAATTGTTTAATTGCTCAATTTGAAGTTTATGATCTAAATGTCCAATGGAGGATATTCTAGAACGATGCAAATGACGAAATAAAATTATAGAGAAGAATTTTTGTTTCATTCCAACGGTGCACCCCTCAACACCGTGGAAAATAATTCATTACTCGCAAGGGCTATATCGATGACATTTGCATCGTTAGAGCTCAACGAAAATGAATTTGGTCCAAATCGGTCGAACGTTTCGATAGGATCCTCATTAGAAACCTACAACGTGAATTTGCGAAGAAAATATTTTGCATAATAATGAAAATACGAAAGAAGATTAATTTAACGATGCAAACTTTAACAACGATGCTGAAGTTTGCATCATTGGACTGCAACGAATTTAATTTCTTTTGGCAGATTGCGCCTCCAAAAGGCCTCCAACCATTTTTTAAGATATCTATAAAGCGATCTACACGATAAATCTATAAAAAGAAATTGCCTATGATGATAAAAATATTGAAAATAAAATGTAAAACCGAATTTTCGTCGCGTTCCAACGATGCAAACTTCAACACCATACTTTAACGATGCTGAAGTTTGCATCGTTGGACTGCAACGAATTTAATTTCTTTTGGCAGATTGCGCCTCCAAAAGGCCTCCAACCATTTTTTAAGATATCTATAAAGCGATCTACACGATAAATCTATAAAAAGAGATTGCCTATGATGATAAAAATATTGAAAATAAAATGTAAAACCGAATTTTCGTTGCGTTCCAACGATGCAAACTTCAACACCATACTTTAACACCGTCAATATCGCGGTCCAAGCATGAATATCAAACTCCGCGCTCCACGAGTAGCGCATCATTGGGGGAAAGGTTGACGCAGACTCCAGCGCTGAAAAACACCTCGTATAATGCTAACGATTTTTTTTTCCCGTACACACACAGTTTATTGGCACCCCTTCACCCTACCATCGAGCCTTCCTAAACGAGTCTACCGTACGGCAATATGCGAAATCCGTGGAATCCCAGCGGAAAGAGCTTCAATGTATACATATACATATACATATACATATACATATACATACATATATATATATATATACACACACACACACATACATAAAGACATACATATGCCGCGCATTCACTTCCTGTTCGCGAAATTATCGGTGGTGGAAAAAGTGGACCACGAGTATACATCGGAGTGCATATGCGAGAGGTGTGCGTTATACACGACGATTCTCGCGAATTATTCGTGCCAGGTGTGCATGGATTGGGTACGTGTGAGTAAACGAGTCAGAAATGGTAAAAATAAAAATAAAAATCAATGGGAACAGTTGTAGCGTATAACATATTGAAACAAAAACTCAACTCGATATCAGGTATGCTTTAAAATCGAATTTGTGGGCATGGCAATAATAATAATAGTAAAAATGAATTACGTCGAAGTTTGCATCGTTGGAATGCAACGAAAGATTTTCTCAAATTTCGTCTGACAAATTTAAGCTAAGAAAATCTCGCGATAATTGTTTTGGATCCTTATTTAGCAATCTACGACTTGAACCATGATATCGAAGTTGCATCGTTGGGACGCAACGAAAGTTTAGTAGCCCGAATTTTTTTTGCCAAATTTGAGCTACGAAAGTCCCTTGAACGCTTTTCAGGATCGGTGTAAAAAAAATCTACAGGCCAGATCTGCAGGACGAGATTTTAGATGACGAAGATAATGAAAAATTAAAAAAGAATTTTAACATCGTGCTTAAACCTACAGAATACGGTTTTCGATAATAATAAAAATGGGGAACTGAAAGTAGTTTTCGTTGCATACCAACGATGCAACACTTCAAGAACATGATAATAATAATTATAGGAAAAACGATCATCGTCGTCATTGTCAAATCAGTAGAATACTCCCTGGTATTATAAAAATAAGCAAACGAAGTAAAGAGGATAATAAAAAATAGCGATATTAAGGGGAGATATACACCTAGATGGTCGAGGTCGAGGATTTAGAAGCTATGAACATTCCGTCGACCGTAGAAGACCTACACTATGGGCCTGCTATCGATGATTCCATGTAAGTTGACAAATTTCATGATTTATTCATTCCCAAATTTTCAAACGCGTTTTTCTCGAAACCACGTTTTTCAAATCGGTACCCAAAATTTCTCGAAAACCAATGAACCGATTGCCTTGAGGTTTTTTGTGGTTATTCTATACACCATTATCTAGTACTTGTCATAGGATTTTTTTTTCCGTTACTTAGTTTTTGTTTTATAGGCAAAATAATAACTAATTTTTGGCCCAAAAATAACGATTTATGTTCAAACGTCCGCCATTTTGTCATAAATCGATATTTTCAAAATCGGCTATGACAAGTACTAGATTATAGTATCTAATTAAATAATCTTTTTGGTTTTTTTTTTCAGATGATTTTTGAAGAAACGCCAGTGGGTACCGTATACGCAGATTTTTTTACAACGCTCCAAGGATCATACAATATCCTTGTATATTTTTGATATTTTCAAATAAAGAAAATTAGACATGTTTTTGAATGTATATACTTTTAGATAATTAAAACCCCAATCCGAAATTTCAAATAGTTTTCCTTGAAAAAATTCACAAAAATGACCTTTTTCCGGCTCCTAGGTGTATATCTCCCCTTAATGAGGGCTTGCATCGTTGGAACGCAACGAAAATTCTTTTTCATACTTTCATTACTATACGAAATATTTTTGTGCAAATTAAGAATGCAGATCTCCAGAGAAGCATTTTCAAAATCAGTTGAGGGATTTTCGTATCTAAAATCTGCTAAAACAATTTTGGGGAAGTAGAAAAAATTCATTCTCATTGCACTCCAGCGATGCAAACTTTAATCTCATTTATATTGGTGAGAGAGAGTTAGATACAAAAAAATGCGGATGCATTTTGTGAGTATTCAATTTATCCATTTTCGGCGCAAAAAATTTCCAATGTATCCATTTTCAGTGCAAAAAAATGCGGATGCATTCTGTGAGTATCCAATTTGTCCATTTTGAGCGCGAACGTCTTACGCATAGTCTTGTCCATAGATAAATGGGGTACATATTTTTCGTATGTCCATTTTTTCATCAACGAGATTTGTACACTTAAAAACGAGCAAAATAAAAATAAAGTATTCGATATTACCAGAATTGTCATTATTATATAACATCGAAGTTTGCAGCGTTCGAATGCGACGAAAATGAATTTTTTTTTCCCCAAATTTCCTTCGCCAGATATAAGCTACGAACATCGCGTAAAAATTTTTTAGGTTTCTTATATGGCGATCTACAGTCTAAATCTGCAAAATATGATTGTGGCTGATAACGAAAGTAATTAATTGAAAAAAAAATTCGTTGCATTCCAACGATGCAAATTTCAACGCCGCATTATTATTATTATCATCATTCACTCATAAGTAAATGCACTTACGAAAAATACGTAAGGCCATTTATTTGCGAACCGCCTCGTGTGTATTTTCTCCTCTATCGTTACCGTGTTCTATAAACAGACATTTGGAATGTGGGAAAATGTTACCTATCTGTTGGCCAGGGAGAAGAAGCAGGGGAAGAGAGGAATAGGGAGTTTCTCGTGTTTAAAGGTCGAGCTCCGAGGGAGCATTGGGAGGATTCCGAGTTCAGCTTCCGGCCGAAAAGAGAGGGACAAAACACCCTCGGCTGAGATCGATCACGTTTTCACTCGCACAGGAAGCGAGAGGAAAGCGAGGGAAAAGGGAGAGATCGAATCCTGGCCCTTTTTTTTAGAAATTTCCTTTACTCTTGTCCCTTCGTATCTCAGATGCAAAACTATGGTGTTGAAGTTTGGAACGTTGGAATGCAACGAAAGTTCTTCATTACATCTCACTTTGTTCTTATTATTCTTTGTTTTTATTATTATGAAAATTCTTTGTTTTTATTATTATGAAAAAACCTTTTTCACATATTTACGTTGTAGACCTTTGAATAATTGTTTTAAAAAATAATTAAGAGATTTTTGTAGGCGAATTTGGCGGGAAAAAATGAAAAAAAAATATTCACGAGTATTCATTTTCGCTGCGTTCCAACGATGCAACATTCAATCTCATGCAAAACTTTGATTAACGATTATTCTTCAATATTATTTCGACTGCAGCTTGACATTATTTCAAGGGCTTACACATGCTAGACATTTTGAAAATATCGATTTTTATTATCTTGAAGTTCGCATCGATTGAAGGCAACGAAAATTAACTCTTTTTCATTGATGTTTCTTTTTGGCCGATTCAGGCGACGAATATGTTCGAACTTTTTTACGAATTTTTATTACAGATGTACGAAGTCAAGTCGTAAAATGAAGAAATAACCACAACAAAAAACCGTTGCATTCCAACGATGCAAACTTCAACGTCATCGATTTTTGTTTCTCCACGGATTCCCAAAATATAACTTTTGAAAGAAATTCTCCGGAAATTTCAAGTCAATCTGCTCAAAGTTGCGGAAACTAAACTTTAAATCGGCGAACTTGAAATGCATTTTTATCAAAATGACATCTTCAAAATCGGTGACCACGATATGCACCGATCAACTTCAAATTTTACAAGCTTCTTTTGCATATCAGAAAGCAGTGCTTGAACGAAGGAATTTTGTTGTTTGATGCATAGTTTATTTCTTATGAACAAAAATATCAATATTTTCTTACATCTTATGTCCGGGCACTAGATAATTTCATGCAAAAACTTAATGCGTTTAATTTTTTTTTCGGATGATTTTTTTTCCGAGTAGCAGTGGTCACTGCGAAGGACGTTGTTCAAACATGGCATCGTTGGAACGCAACAAATTTTTCTTTTCCTCCGAATTGTCCAATTTTTTTTTTTCGGCACACTTAGGCTGCAAATATCACTGAAATATTTTTAAAGATCCTTATTGAAGATCCATAACCTAAAACTGCAAAAAAGAGTTTAGATAGAGATAAAAATAAAGATATGAAAAAAATACAAACGAATTTTCGTTGCCTTCCAGCGATAAAAACTTCAACACCATGTTCCAACAGCGCTCTGCACAAACCATTATATCTACCACATTCATAAATATTTTGCAACACAAAAATTGAAAACGATACTTAAAACCACAAACTTTTATGAAAAAAAAAGAAAAAAAATTACTTTCACACGTTACCCCAGAAAAAAATCGTCTTTTCTCCGACCACCAGCTAATTGTAACCCGTTAACGCGATTCATATTTTTTCTCGATTTCCCTACGTCCTCTCTCCCCGCCCAGGGAAATATTTCACAAATACTAAAAAGTGACCCCATTTTATTAACATTACAGTCGTCGCTAGTAATGGTGTTGAAGTTTGCGTCCTTGGGAAGCAACAAGCGCGCTTTTTACATTTTATTTTCCCTATTTTCACGATAACAAAACTTTTTTTACAGACTTATTTTGAAGATGGCTAAATGAATATCCTAAAAAAATGGTTAAGGGATTCCCGTAGGCAAAATCTGCTGAAATAAATTCCAGGAATCTAGAAAGATTGATTCATTGTATTCCAATAAATGCAATGCCATTGAAGTTTGCATCGTTCGAACACAACGACAACTCCATAGCCAAATCCTTTTCGGAAAATTCAGACCTCCAAAATCGCTTAAACTTTTCACCGGCCCCTCATTAAAGATCTTCAGCCAAAATATGTGAGAAGATTTAGACGATAATAAAACTGAGGCAATACAAATTTTCTTAATAAATTTTCATTGCATTCCAACGATGCAAACTTCAACATCGTAAAATGCAAAGTTCAACCTCATCACCAGTGTCAAATGCGTAGCACGTAAAATCACCAAAACGATTGTAGTGAGTTACCAAAATGCTGCTGCCTTCCACCTCCCATGAAATATTGCCCTTGCCTTTTTTTTGCACCCACTCACAATCAAAGATTCCTCAATTCCTGTATCGTTGTTTTACCCTTCGTGATAGGGATCCTCCAAGCGTACCTTCTGCCCCTTGAACCGTTCTTTCGTTTCGTCTCGCCCTTGTTTTTGCAACCCTCGAGGAATAAAAATGTTATTCTCCGAAATATCGGGTCCCGTGAAAACTTGGTTAAACTTGGAAAGTTTTTTCACCCCGTTTCATTTATATACCGTTTCTTTTTACGTCTCCGTCGTGCCTCCCCCCTGCCTCGCAGCTTTTTTCAGCCTAGTCCAAGTACTCGCCGCCGCCTACTCTCTGCGTTTTGATTAGGATACGCGCGAGCGTGACGGGCTCTCGAAGCCAGCCAGAAAAAGGAAACGAGCGAAAAATGCGATGGAACGTGCGAGTGTTGGAGGCGCGCGCGCGTGCACGGAGGGTCACAAAAGTAGAGTCCAACTGTGAGGCATTTCGAATTCGAGGGTCACCCTCGACACCATATATACATATACCGGGTGTCCCATTTTAATCTTGCACCTGATTTTTCTCGGAAAATATTTCTCGGATCAAATATTGTATATAACAAAAGTTTTAGGGGGTAAAGGGGGACGTGTGAAAAAAAAAATTTGGTCGATCCAAAATTCAAAATGGCGGCGTTAAAATGGCCGACATATTTTTTTCAAATGGAAACATACCTTTTATTTATCACCGAAAAATTTGTCAGCTCAAAACCAACAACTTTTGATGGCATTTTTTTTAAAGTTCATAATTTTCAAGTTAGAACATCATTTTTAACTTTTTTTATGTGCATTCCCCAGAGGTACGGGGCCTTCCCCTTTTACCATCCCCTCCTTTACTCCTTCCATTCCTTCCGACATTCCTTAGAGTTTCCTACATTACTTCCAGAGCCCCCCCCCCCCCCCCAAATTTGTCCAACGAAAGTTGTTGGTTTTGAGCTGGCAAATTTTTTGGTGATCAAAAAATACATGTTTCCATTTGCCAAAAATATGTCGGCCATTTTAACGCCGCCATTTTAAATTTTGGATCGACCAACAATTTTTTTTAAACGTTTAAGCCTAACTTTAAGCCTTAAAACTTTTGTTACACTGAATATTTGATCCGAGCAATATTTTCCGAGAAAAATCAGGTGTAAGTTTAAAATGGGACACCCGGTATAATACATTCATACATACATACAGCGCGCGCACGCACGCGTATACCAGGTGTCGAATTTTAATCTTACACCTGATTTATCTTAAAAATACTGCTACGATAAAGTATTGAGTATAATAAAACTTTTGCCGTACAAAAGAGAGCATCAAAAGACAATATTTGTTGATCCATAATTCAAAATGGCGACGGGGCAAATGGTTTACATGTTTAAAAAAATGGGATCATGAATTTCTTCACCAAAAAATGTGTCAACCCAAAACTTGGCACTTTTGTAGGGAAAGTTCTTTGATACCGTTCATAATTTTTAGGTTAGAATGCCATTTTTTTTTACTATTAGCGCTATCCCGAATGTACCACGAGGAGGTAAAGTCTTCAACATCCATAGTGTAAGTTTGCGTCTGTTTGTGGGCGTGAGTTTGTTTGGGTTTCGTTGGGTTTGTTCGATAACCCAAACAGACCTAAACAAGGATTAGGATGGTGTTGAAGTTTGCATCGTTGGAACGCAACGAAAGTTTCGTTTTACATTTTATTTTCCATATTTTTATTGTTACAGGCAATCTTTTTTCATAGATTCATAATATAGAGCGTTAAATAAATATCTTTAAAAATAATCGAAGAACTTTTGTCGGTGAGATGTGCCAAATAAAATTAAATTCGTTGCAGTCCAACGATGCAAACTTCAGCATCGTAGGATTAGGTCTCTGTGGCTCGTTACTTCCGTTACCAAACAAACCCAAACAAACTCACACGCACACTAACACTTGGGATGTTAAAGACTTTACCTCCTCGCGGCACATTCTGGACATCGCTAAAATAGTAAAAATTGGTATTTTAACCTGAAAATAATGAACGTTATAACAAAAAAAACTTTCCCTACAAAAGTTGTTAGTTTTGGCCTGACAAATTTTTTGGTGAAAAAAAATTCATGTTCCCATTGTTTTTTCAAACTTGTCTGCCACTTTAACGTCGCCAT
>OY723386.1:44415010-44450010 GCA_963210295.1 Ophion ellenae | reverse complement strand
CCTCGATTTACTTCAAATTTAAAAGTTATGTTCCTAATTGCATTCCGCAGAGAAGTACGTACGAAATTTCCGATTAATCGAAAACTTTTCATTTTATGAGCAGTTTATGAGCAGTTATAACGAAAATTTTCACTGAAAATTCATTTCTCAAGTTCAAATACCTACAACTTTTGAATAAAACAATATTTTTTAAATTCCGTACGTACTTCTCTAGGTATTCTAATGTAGATTGACGAGAATTTTTGTTTTTTCTTCTAGGTAAAAAATTGTGGATGCTAAATGACACGCCGCGGAGCGCCGAAAAAAAAGATAACAAAAGAAAATATTAGTATTCGGCCATTTTGTACATCGAAAGAAAAAAAATATATTTTCCAACAGCTTGATACTCATACTAAATAGATGTATAATTAATTTTATGAGTGAACAACTTTTCCATACGAAAAAAAAAATTGTTAAATTCGCACATGATTTTATACCCGTTACTGTGGCCTAAGTTCTTAATAATCGGAAGTAATTTCTCCTCCCCGAGGCGAAAGGAAAATACCGTCGTGTACCGCTCAAGCGGGCTCGGCTAAATTTGCCGAGAATTCGAAGGGACGAGCGCGCAGGTAAGTGAATTTCTCGAAAAAGTGGCAACGAGAGGGGATTTAGAGACAAAGAGGGCCGAGACCGAGGGTCATCGAGACGACGACATTTCGGTACGAGCTGGGGTAGAGAATGCGGAAGCGAACGTCCTGGGCAGGGGTCAGTTTCGCGGAGTCGGATATCGATTGAATATCCGGTCTAATTGACTCGGATGAATGCGAAACGGAATGAATTCGGTGGTGTTGGTAGTGGTAAACGTCGGAGGGTCTACATTGTCTACCCCCCCCCCCCCCCCCCCCCCACGGTCGACGCAGCCCATTGTCTTCGGTGAATGGACGACATGCGGGTTAATCCGTGTGCCCTACGGATACACCGAAGTAGCTCTCGGGCGATGCCTGTAAGAGCACAAACCGTACAGTTTCCCCATTGTCGAGATACCAAAAGCAGGTAAACGTTTTAAATGTATACAAGCGCGCGGAGGTAATACCTATTTATATGGGCACATAAGGGATAAAGATAGACTCGAGCGTTTACAAGTGCCAACGAAGTTCAAACGCGTATGCGTAATTTACAAATTATACCTGCGCGGAATTTCTGACGGCCGGAGTTCAGGAGTGAGACGGAAATTTCGAAGACGCGGGCTTTTCATTGCAGCGTCTTCGAACCTGAGGGTCTTAAGGGGTTACCCCCACTTGCGATTTTGAAAAAAATCGATTTTTTTTATTGCATTTTTTTGAAGTGTAAGTATCTGAGAATATGTCCTGAACATTTCAAGTCGATCCGAACAAAATTGACTGAGATATGAGCGTTGAAAGAGAAGAATCCGCGTTGAAAGAGCGTTGAAAGAGAAACTTTAAACGCGTTTTTCTCAAAATGGCATTTCTGAAATCGGTGACCAAGATTACTGGAACACCAATGAACCGATCTTCTTGAAATTTTGCAGGCTTATTTAATACATAAAAATGTAGTCTTTAATCGTTCGATTTTGTTTTTCGAAAAAAAATGGCCGTTTTATAGCCAAAAAACGGCCGTTTTTTTTCGTTAAAATCGAACCATTAACTTTGACTGTCCGCCATTTTGTGAAAAATGAATATTTTTTAAAATCCTTCGATTAAAGACTAGTTTATACTTATATTAGACTAAATCCATCCGCAATTTTTTTCAGATGATCCACTTCGCCGCAATGTTGGTCACCGCAAACCGCGTATATAAAAACATTATTTCATTGACGGCCATTTGCCACTAAACAATGTAATATTTTTCCAATAAAAAAATTACTGAAAGTTCTTCAAGATGTGTTCTTTAAGATGGTATATTGATCGATTAAAAAAGTTCTGTCGTTTTCTTTAAAAAAAATTTATGAAAAAGGCCTTCTTTTGCGCTACAAGTGGGGGTAACGCCTTAAGGGGAGTTATACACCTAGATGGTCGAAAAAATCGATTTAGAAGCTACGAACATTCCGTCGACCGTAGAAGACCTACACTATGGGCCTGGTATCGATGATTCCATGTAAGTTGACAAATTTCATGATTTATTCATTCCCAAATTTTCAAACGCGTTTTTCTCAAAACCACGTTTTTCAAATCGGTACCCAAAATTTCTCGAAAACCAATGAACCGATTGCCTTGAGGTTTTTTGTGGTTATTCTATACACCATTATCTAGTACTTGTCATAGGATTTTTTTTCCGTTACTTAGTTTTTCTTTTATAGGCAAAATAATAACTAATTTTTGGCCCCAAAATCGCTATGTTCAAACGTCCGCCATTTTGTCATGAATCGATATTTTCAAAATCGGCTATGACAAGTACTAGACTATAGTATCTAATTTAATAATCTTTTTGGTTTTTTTTTTCAGATGATTTTTGAAGAAACGCCAGTGGGTACCGTATACGCAGATTTTTTTACGACGCTCCAAGGATCATACAATATCCTTGTATATTTTTGATATTTTTAAATAAAGAAAATTAAACATATTTTCGAATGTATGTACTTTGAGATAATTAAAACCCCAATGCGAAATTTCAAATAGTTTACCTTGAAAAAATTCACAAAAATGACCTTTTTTCCGGCTCCTAGGTGTTTATCTCCTCTTAAGGCGGGAGCCTGAATTAGAAGGTCCAAAAAGGCGTTTTTTCGGGATTTTTTTAAGAAGGGAAAAAACACGGGAGCCCAGTCAACATTGAGGTATCTTTTTATGCATATTTGAAATGTATGACAAAAATGTTTCAACATAAAACAATAAAGGACTGCAGATTTATCAGCCTATTCCATGTGCGTCTTGCCACTGTACTCCCTAATCGGCGGGAAACATGCAGATCGCAATTCTTGACTGAACCAAATAAACAAATAACATTTTCAATTGTTACATATTTTTCTTCTGGGTGAATGAAGAAAAATCTGAAAAAAATCGTGAAATTATAACTTTTCTCAGGTTAAAAAAAAATGTTTTTGAAAAACACTTTATCGTGCTAAAAAAAATATTTAAAAAATACTTTCTCAACGACTTTTTTAATTCACTTAGAAGAGATTTTCATACTGAAGAAAATAAACTTTGGTTTGATTCAATAAGTCGTTTAGTTTTTTTTGCTAACACGCCTGCCTATTTGGAAAAATCGTGACAATGAAAACTGGAGTGAACGCGCTACAAAGTTTTGAGTACGAGGAAATATAAACATAAAATATTTATTGCTTTTCTGCTTTTGGCCTTGTATCTTCGGAAATATTTACAAGTGGCCTGTGTAACGTTGGTAAATATATTCTTGGATAGTTTATCTAGCAATTGAAACAATTTAAAAAAAAACGATTTTTCGAGCCTTCTAATTCAGGCTACTGTGAAAATGACGAACGCTCGTTGGTCGTTTGAGGCAAGTGAATAGAAAAAAGTACATATGCTGCAGGAATCCCAGATCGAAGGTATGCTAATGGTTACAACGATAGAACTGCTAGTAACACTTTAAGCGCGTTTTTCTCGAAACGAAGTTTTTCAAAACGGTGTACACGATTTCTCGACATCCAATGAACGGATTGACTTGAAATTTCATACACTTATTCCGTATAACAGTAGTTTAGTCTTGACAGACGTTTTTCTTCTTGACATTTTTTCGTTAGGTATTAATAATAATGATGGCATTTTTTTCTCGAAAAATCAATAAAAAATATGGTATTGACGTTTGCTTCGTTGGAATGCAACGAAATTATTTTTTCTTCGTTTTGCCCATTTTTTTGCACATTCAGGCTACCAATATCACCGAAATATTTTTAAAGATCCTTATTAGGCATCCATACCTGAAACTGCGAAGGAAGAGAAGCTAGTTATAAAAATAAATTGAAAAAATGAAGACGGATTTTCGTTGCACTCCAACGATGCTTGAACACCATAAAAAAAAACACATTTCTATTTTTTTGATGATTGGGATACGCTAACGAAAGAAAAACCCTCGGTTAAATCTTAGCCAATATTATCCGTTTTGCAATTATTAATATTTAAAATGCAATTATTGCAATTATTAATAAATTGCAATTATTATTATAAATTGCAATTATTAATATTTAAAATGCAATTATTAATATTTTAAAATGAAATTCGGTACACAACTTTGTTAATGAGCATACGAATAAATGTCCAAACGATTTTGCAATAATCCCACTGATTCCTCTGAATTTCTTTTTTAATAACCTCGATTTTCGGGTCGTCTCAGTAGCTTAACGCCTTAATCTGGATTTACAACGAAGGATTTGTAAAAATTCCGTAAATTGAGCGAATTGTGACTATTTTTGTGCAGGGTCGGATCGCCCACTGCGCTACGGCCAACCGCCCTACTTCGATTTAGCCGTTTTTCTATTGCGTTTTTCTTGAAACCATGTTTCATGAAACGGTGCAAGGCGTTGTAGTTTCCATCGTTGGAATGCAACGAAAGTTCTTTTTTTTCGTACCCTAAATCGGCGAAAAAAGAATTCGAGCAATAGAGGAAGAATAAACTTTCGTTGCGTTCCAACGTGCAAGCCTCAACATCATTCTCGAAATCTATTCGTCCAAGTCATTTGAAACTTGGCCAGAGCATCGTTTATAACATTTTTTATCCTATAGCCACATAATTTTTTCGATACGTTCCTTCGTTAATAACACATGATCAAAGGTGTTCTTCGTTTCCGGAAATCGAACTTGTTTTTTTTACACCTTGCCACTTTCGTAATTGTCAACACTTGAAAATAGTATCAGGGCATACGAAACTTTTATTACCATACTACAAATGCAGTTTTTTATTTTTCACTTCAGATCACCCTAGTTGCTCATTCCTCTCGTCAGAAAAAATATTGCAAATCGGCCTGTTTTTTCAGCCCCAATTATGCAGATCCGATAAAAAACAATTATTCTACAACGCGGTTGAAACGTTGCCGATATATATTCGCAGTCTATGCGAAGTTATATGCAAATCTCCAATTCTTCCCTCGTCCTTTTCATCCTGTCCGGTACTCATGTAAATTTTAAAAGGTAAAAAAATGAAATATAATCCTTTTCGTAGATTCCCCTAAAAAAAACTCATACGAAATTTTTTTTCTTCAACAAATGACGTTTTCGATGTATTACACGCAGTTTTTGTTTAACGAAAACAATAGGCTATTTAACATAAAAAATATTGAATTTTTTCTCCATTTTTCTAACAATAAAAATAGCTCGTATTATTATTATTATTTATGGAATTGAAGAAAAAATATTGTTAATAAAAACAATAATTATTATAATTGTATATCATTATCATATATATATATACCCTTCTATCCTTTATCCTTTTATCCTTTTATATAAAAAAATGAAATAATACCCTTTTCATAAATTCCCCTAAAAAAAACGCGTACGAGCAAATTTTTCTTCAATAAATGACGTTTTCGATGTATTCAACGCAGTTTTTTTTTAAACGAAAACAACATCAAAAATATCGAATTTTTCTCCATTTTTCTAACATTAATAACAGTTCGTATTATTATTATTATTCATGACATTGGAAAAATATTGTTAATGAAAACAATAATTATTATAATTGTATATATATATATATATATATATATATATATATATATATATATATATATCCTTCTATCCTTTTATCCTTTGATATAAAAAAAATGAAATAATACCCTTTTCATAAATTAACCGAAAAAAACGCGTACGAGCAAATTTTTCTTCAATAAATGACGTTTTCGATGTATTCAACGTAGTTTTTTTTTGTTAAACGAAAACAATAGGCTATTCAACATAAAAAATATTGAATTTTATGACATATTATTTATGACATTAAAAAAATATTGTTAATAAAAATAATCATTGTAAGTGTGTGTATATACATATGTAATAACAGTGATAATAATAATGATGATCGCGAGTAGACAAGGATAACGAGTGTTCGTCCGGGCCGAGGGGAAAAAGCAGCCCCAGGGTTCAATGCCGCCCGGAATAATTCCCTCGAGTTTAGACTACAGTGGGCCCTTTTCCGAATCGCTCGCCCCCCGTTTTACGACTAGTCCGTCTGCACCCGACCCCGCCGCCCCTCCGTGTCCGGGGCCCTCGACACTCGGAACGTCTGGCGTTCGTGCGTGCGCGCTCACGGAGTGAATGCCCTCGACGTCGATTTATATATGTATCCGTGCGATCGTTCTTTGTGTCGAGACGATACGAAAGAACGACGAGGATAAAAGGAACGCGGAAAGATATTACAGCAAAGTGCAATGAAATCATTGGACCGATAAGCCAACGAGTGAGAATCGAAATTCCTTAATTATACAAATTAAATTGTAGGCGATAAAGATCTGTGCGCGATAAGGCGCGAGAGATATGCACGAAAGAATCAAACGTTTCGGGAGTATTTAAAAAAATTATTCAGAGGAGTAAGACAAAATACGTAGGGAGAATAAAGTTGATCGCTCGTTTTTTATTTATCGAGTTCGATGTCGATTGTTCGTTTGTTTGGAGATTTCATTCGAAACGGTATGGCGCTGTAAGAGTTTGAGAATTAAAGTGATCTCTGTTGGACAACGGTATTTTACGAGCACCGATCATCATCGATATTTGACTTTTGTCATTTTTGGGACAGCATCGTTGGAATAAGAGGAATTTTTTTTTTTTCATTTTCGTTTTTCTCTATTTTCAATGTTATCCAATATCACTGTTGATAGATTTAGGTTGCAGATCTCTAGTAACGATCTTAGAAAAGTTCACAGTAGCTTTGATATGCCAGAAAAAAAATTGTCAATTGGAAAAAAAAAATTTCCGTTGCGTTCCAACGATGCAAACTTCAACATCGTAAAACGGGGAAGGTGGGAGTGAAATCGGAGTGAACCTTGTCGGAGTGAAAATCGTTTTTCTCTATTTGTTAAAGCTAATTATTTTTGGGGGTCTGCATAAGGTTGAAATTGTGAAAAGACGATTTTTCATGGCCTTGTGTTAGTACGTAGGGTCTTAATGTTCATTCGCAGCAAAGATTTTGTAAAAAGTCCGAAATTCACCGAGTTACAACGATTTTTTCGAAGGATCAGTGGACACGATTTCTCAAAAACGAATGCACCGATCTTATTGAAATGTTGCACACTTCTTCAAAACAGCATTGACTACCCAGGTAGGGAATCAAGAGGCTGACGATGGAAACGAATTTGTGCGAGCCTTGTTTCACCGAGCCTGAGTGAGACAGACCTGGGCCAGGTTTCATTGCATCGTTTGGAGCAGCCTGGAACCAAGACTGGCTGCTTAGCCTAAACTCAGGGTTATTTCAAGCTTTATTCAGCCAGTGAATTTTAAGCCTAAAAAATCGAGGCTGAATGTAGGCTTGTTTCAGGTTGTGATAAAATAAAATAAATTTTAAATAATATGTTTTCCGTACTTTTATGAAAAAAAAAAATTAGCAATATATTTGTCGGGTGCGAAGGCACGAAAAACGAAAGCGAAGGAGGCAGCTCGGAACATTTAAACATATTCTCTTATCGATATTTATGAGGTACACAAAAAAGTTTTTTTCTCGTGACAAACAGATTTCGTATATACCTCACTCTCTGGAGTTTGCGTACACTCTGTGTATTATGTGTCCCATAAACAACAAATAAAATAAAGTATTGTGTTTAAAATATTTTATATATATTTTATAACAAATAATATAATGAATAATAAATATATATAACAAATAAAATGAATTCTTTGCAAATTTATTAAATTTACCCCAATGTAGAATATAGAAAACTAAAAAAAGGCCTCATATAGCCTCGAGAAGAGTTTGGGATAAGCCTGGTCATAAATGCTCGTGAAGACTTCATTAAGGCTCGTTTTGAACCTTGTTGTTTCGTCGTTTCAGGCTTAGTACAGGCTTTTCTACCAGCCTTTGGTCAAGCCTGTGTGCAAGAGCCTGAAACCGCGTTATCATTCAGAGGTTCAGCGAGGTCTGAATTAAAAAATGTGAGCCTTGTTTCAGAGCTTGGCGAGCCCTATTTTCATCGTCAATTCCTACCTGGGTAGTGATCGAACGAAGGTTTTTTTTTCGATCACAATTAATTTTACACGGCTATACGTAGTGTAAATTGTACCAAAAATTGAACCATTTTGCATACAACTCTGCAAAAAATTCAAATTTCAATTTTTTAAAAATCCTTCGTTCAATCACAAGCTATACTTATATACTAACAAAAAAAGATGGATTTTAATTTCAGATAAAGCTATCACGAGTTATCCTGACCACCACGAGGACACTTTTTTCAGGTCCCACCGGCTGAATTTCCCAAATTTTTGGATAAATGTTTTTTTAAATATTGTTGAAATTTTGCTCTTTTATGTGCTCAACATTTTGAACAAAATAATTCATATATTATATATTATTTTGAATAAAGGAAAAAAGCTTTCTTCAACCCCTAAAAGCGAGGAAAAAATCTCCCCCTTAAGGGGAGGTACCTGAGTAAACGGCGAGAAAAACAGGTAAACTTCGGGGATTTTTATCTCAAAATCTAATGTTTCGATTGGATCCGGGTTTTTTTTATTGGAAAATATGTACATTAAGGTGTGTTTAGGAATTTTTTAAAATAAATTCGTTGACTGGAAGCGACGAGAAAAACTATCGAAGAATATTGTATCCAAATTTGGACAAAATCGGACGAGCCGTTTTCGAGATACATCTGGCACCGACTTTGAAAACTATGTTTCGAGATAACCGCGTTTGAATCGCTTCCAGTCAACGAATTCATTTCAAAAAATTCCTAAACACACCTTAATGTACATATTTTCCATTAAAAAAAACCCGGGTCCAATCGAAACATTAGTTTTAGAGATAAAAATTCCCGAAGTTTACCTGTTTTTCACGCCGTTTACTGAGGTACAACCCCTTAAGCTGTCCGTTTAAAATAAGCTGTCGTTGACCACAGCCGTAAAATCCATTCCGGATATCCGCAGGAGGCTCCAATTTCCGCCAGCCGCTTTTGAAAAAGTGCGAAGACGCGAGCAAACGAAGGTGAAAAATGAAAAGTGTTAAAAAGACTCACCACACAACGCCGAAAGCACCGTAGCCGATGGGTCTGTCGGGTTGAACGGGATCCTGAGTCGGCGGTGGTGGGGGTGGTGCTGGAGCTGCCGGATGATAATAATTGGGAGGGGCCTGGGCCGCAGCAACGGCAACGGCGGCGGCAGCAACAGCGGCGCCGCGGCCCAGGCGCGATTGAGCCGGATGAGAGCCCGTTGTCGCACCGCCGCCTGTCGTACCGGGCGCAGCCCCCTGCATCAACGACATTGACACGCTCATGGACACCCGTGAGTGCCGACTGGGCCCAACTACTGCCATCAAGTCCTTCCTGGGGACACCCTGAAGCGCCCTCTGCCTCCCTTACTCCTCCCTCCTCCACGCGCTTCTTACTACCTCCCGCACTTCCTCTTCGGGCCTTCACCCTTTTCTCCCCGCTTCTACACCCGCCCCTTTCACTCTCCTTACCGCCCCTCACTTTTCCACACTTCACTTTTCAATCACTTATCTCTCTTCCTGCCGCTTCCGATGCATACGACGAAACTTTCCAATCGACGCCGCGATGTTTTTCCGCCTCCTTGGGATGAAGAAGCAGCCTGGAATCGAAAGGGAAAATAAATACTCTCTCGCCAACTTCACTCGCGCTTCGTTTCTTTTTTTTTTCTCCTCTTCTCTCTCGCGTGCGCAATCTTATCTCTCTACCTCGCGAGCCAAACGAGGACGCGTTTGGACTCGTTAGTGAATCGTCGATTCGTCACGTTCCGTGTTTTTTTTTTTTTGTTCCTCTCTTTTCTTATTCTGTTGTTCGATAGCACCGAGGCAAACGTCACGCTTGAAACTTCCGCCACTTTTTCGTCCCCCGTCTCACACGGCCGCGGAGAAAACGAGAATGGTAATTGAAGGATGCGCCTGCTCGATGTTTTCTACGCGAAACAGTCGCCGAAACTTCGTTACGAAGTCACGCTTTTATTCTACGACTCGTGTTTGTCGAATAGCGTGCGAGGCTACGAGAGAGAAACGGGCGAGGACTCGAGCTGCGAGCCGCTCTCCGGGATCATCAAACTCTAATAGAGGTTGTCCGAGTGCGGGTTTACGGGCATGGGACGCATCGGTGCACGCTTTTGGAGACGGGTCTCGAACGGACGCTGGTGGGGGTAGCCGAGTTACTCCTAGATCAAAATATCTCGCCCTTTGGCCACAGGGAGGCGTTACGGTCGAGAGACGGACGTTGGCGCGGCGCGACTTCCACGATATTCTTCTGCACGAATTCATGGGTGGACCGGCCCAAAGTACGTTCGAGAAAATGAGATCGACGAGACTCGCGATCCCCAAAAGTCTTGGCGCCTCTCGCGGCCTAAGGCAGAAGCTCTACTGGTGCAGTAAACTTGGTCAAAAGACAGTGATGACGATCGACAACATTTTAAAGACGCAAAATTACTCGAGATTCTGCTGTGTTCCAGGGTGAAAAACGGATAATAAAAGTGAATCGTCGTTCCGTGAGCCACCTAAAAATCAAGTCCTTTAAAAAAAGTCGTTGGTGGCTCGGAAAACGACTATCTTCAGACCAGAGAGCGAGTTTGTAGTTACTCCACAAGATTTTTTCTTTCCACGTTTGCATCTTTATAAATAATAAATCGAGCAATATCAAAAGTTATTTCTGTTATATACAAAATGTCAATATAATTTTATACGTCCCTTGAAAAAGTATGATTTGAAAAATAGGATTACACCTCGAAACCTGCGATCGACTCTCATAACCTTAAAAAACCTAAATCCTGAGCTGAGAGCTAAAAAATAGTGGAAAACGACTTATTCACTGCAGTTGCATCTTTACAATCTACCATGAAGGTAAATCCAATAGCCAACTCGTAGGAAATCAAGAACGAAGTAATGATTTACGTTTCAGGCTATATTTTGACCGACCATATTGAATTATCGTTGCGCCACCGCTAGGACGCGAAAATCGCGAATCGTGAGCTTGTTTCGAACAATCAGGAAATTTTTGTATAAGAAAATGGATTTTTAAATCTTTTGCGTTTGAAAAGTATCGCAGAAATAATTGGTAGACAAACAACGTGCGCAAAAATGTGAAATATGACCACGACCTTACATACAGGTCTGAAAACTTGTAGGGTGGGGAGTGACTCGGATAATGAGGCAAAGTAGTAGTTCTCGGTTCTGCCACCCGAAGCGCTGCACCTTGGGGTGAGCCAATCAAAAGCAGGTCTGAACAGCAGTGTAATGCTGCAGATTTCTCGAAATAAAGAATATTTTCGAGAGCAATATGATTGGAAAATGATTCGTTTTTTTTTACTACTGATCCTACGATAAACGCAGTATAGGGTATAAGCAGAAGGGCAAACATATTAAGTGTTGGAATTAATTCGTAGTGTTTTACAAGAGATGGCGTAGGTAGTACAGTATTTCGTTGTTACCGACAGTAATGTATTCATCGTGAAACAGCTATCATTGAATGTAATTTGCTGTACATAACCTCTTTTTGAATCGTAAATAACAACACTTTATTTTATAACCGACAAGGTATTCGTACCCTGCCCGAAAGATGGTCAAAAGTAGTAGAAAGCGAGAGGCAATACTTTCGTTAATGTATTTTTTTATTTTCATTAAAAAAAACATCATTAAAAAACGCTACGAATGAATTCCAAGACCTAATAAATAGTCTAAGAAGAGTGGGATGTTGTACGGAGTGGTGACGTGGGGGTGGAAGAGGACGGAGCGAATAGAAAAATTACAGGGTAAAAATGTTGAAATGGCAATGGGTATAAATGACAATAAGCCTAGCTACATTTGGAGAATGGAGGTGGGAATAAGGGGCATAGGAATAGACGCACGAAAAACGAGCAGCAGGATCCTAAGATCCCAAAGGCGCGAACTCATTGTGCTTGGTCGCTTTTATTCAGCATGGAAAAGTCTAGTCATGCCAAAATGGCGGCTGGCCTGGCACAGCGTCAATAAGATGGCGGCGGTTTGCCAGTGGTGATGAATTTGTCTATAACCCAAGTAGCAATTTTCAAAGAGACGTCCAAAAGTGGGCTAAATGGGTACCAAATGTCCGCGCGGAGGTTACGTTCAAGTTAACAACCATCCAAAACGACAACTGTGCGACACGTGATAACTTATGGGTAACTTCCAGGCGGACCTAACCATTTAGACAACTTCTGGACGACCATTTGGGAGTTGCTACCTGGCAAGTTTTGGACATTTCAATAGCAATATTCAGATTTCTGATAGATCTTTCGGTAACGAAAGAACCGACCAATCATGAGAATGAACGAAGTCCATTTGCTGGTGACCAATCTGCTGATTTTTAGGAACCCACTTCATGCAATCGTAACCGTAACTTTTATCGGCTCCATTCCGTGGTCACTTAGTTCGCAGTCTAGATGTCTAAGGCCGTCTGTGGCCGGCACGATCAACTCTAACGGGTCGCCACACCGTCGTGGCGTCCCGGTACTGCGAGCACCTGTGTGGGTGTTTGTTGTGACGTCACAGCACGATACCGCGTGACAAAGTAGCTGTTCGTATTCGAAAAAGACTCGTTCTGCTTACGTGCGACTGACTTCGTACTAGTTCATCTTCATTCTCTACGATCGTGCGCGCACGCGCGAATTGAAACAAAAATGGCCGACCTGTCAAAGATTCCACTTGTTGCATCGATCGCACCTCGAAAGCTTCATCCCGAAACGTTTAAATCCGACGAAATCCACGAATCGCAATGGGATTTAGGACAAATATGACATCCGTGACCTTCTGGTTGGAATTCTTGCCCTCTTCAATCTCTCACCTCATCAAATGTCATCGTCATAATGCAAACTTGATCATTCGAGTCCTTCGTACACCGGAATATTTACCGGCATTCAAGTGCACAAAGGATTGCAAGCGACACTCTTTTTCCTCGTGGATTCGGATCTATTCGAAATTGCCGCGCTCAAATATTCGCGATTATCACGTCCTAGAGGTGGCGCAGCAATATTTCAATATGGCCGGTCCAAGTATAGTCTCAAACGTAAACAATGACTTCGTTCTTGATTTCCTACGAGTTGGATATTGGATTTACCTGCATGGTAGATTGTAAAGATGCTACTGCAGTGAATAATTCATTTTCCGCTCTTCTTTAGCTCTGTCAGCTCGGGGTTTAGACTTTTAAGGTTATGGAAGTCGCTCGCAGGTTTCGAGGAGTGATTCTATTTTTCAGAGCATACTTTTTACAAGGGACGTCTGAAATTATATTCATACATTGTATATAATAGGAGTAACGTTTAATATTGCTTGATTTATTATTTATACAGGTACAAACTTGGAAAGAAAAAATCTTGCGGAGTGACTACAAACGCGTCTCGATAGCCTACGGAGAGTCACATTCAGAGCCAACAATCACTTTTTTGCATTGAAAATGCTTTTAAGATTGGATATGTTTGTTGAGGTTAGCTGGGTATAGGGGTCTGAGTTAGCTGGATGTCACATGAAACTAACGCCTTCCCCGCTCCACTGCGTTGTAGTAGAGTGGGGGGAGCTGCGACGTGCTAAACGCTGTGATTGAAAAGGGAGGGAGGGATGGATGGATGGTTGGATGGATGGATGGATGGATGGATGGATGGATGGATGGATGGATGGATGGATGGATGGATGGATGAATGGATGGATGGATGAATGGGTCGATGGATGAATGGACGAATGGATACATGGATGGATGGATAGATGGATGAATGGATAGATAGGTAGATGGATGGATGGATGGGTGGATGGATGGATGGATGGATGGATGGATGAATGGATGGATGGATGGATGGATGGATGAATGGATGGATGGATGGATGAATGGGTCGATGGATGAATGGACGAATGGATACATGGATGGATGGATGGATGAATGGATAGATGGGTAGATGGATGGGTAGATGGATGGATGGATGGGTGGATGGATGAATGGATGGATGAATGGATGGATGGATGGATGAATGGGTCGATGGATGAATGGACGAATGGATACATGGATGGATGGATAGATGGGTAGATGGATGGGTAGATGGATGGATGGATGGATGGATGGATGGATGGATGAATGGGTCGATGGATGAATGGACGAATGGATACATGGATGGATGGATAGATGGGTAGATGGATGGATGGGTGGATGGATGGATGGATGGATGGATGGATGGATGGATGGATGGATGGATGGATGGATGGATGGATGGATGAATGGATGGATGGATTGATGGATGGATGGATGGATGGATGGATGGTTAGATGGATGAATGGGTAGATGGACGCCTGGAGAGTCAGAGGCCGGTCGAAATGGTGGGGGAAGGTCTCACGCGGCGTAGCCGAAACGACCGCTAGGTTCGCTGCGAGCGCGAGGTACTTGCGCGCGACAGAAATAACCGATGCACACTCTCTGCCCTATGGTACAAGACTTCGTGCGCAGCGTCGGGATCTTTAAACTTTGTTGCGTCGTCTCGTTTACGGGCGGGCCTGGGAAAAACGATACGCCACCGTGAATTCCACGGTGACGTATCGTTTTAGACGAACGCCTAGCACGCATCTATGCAGACTGGATTTCAGATTGTTATGGGGCCGGGTAAAAATGCTACCAACGAGCTGAATCTTTTCTGGAAGTATACAACCCCTTTGCCGATCATCCTGTGCAGTTTGGGTTACGATCCACGGTACCGTTTTTTAGAGAAAAAAACCCAAACAAACCCAATAATGTGCCTCAATGCATACGAACAAACCCAAACCAATAAACAAATAAGCCCAATAATATACCTTAATGTATGAATATTTTATTAAATATAATAAAGATCATCTCAGATTGTTTACATGGGCCTGTTTTTTATTACTCGAAAGATTTGATTACATTTTCAATGCCATGAAATAGTTGCACTTTTCGTAATATCTATAGATTTTTTTATTGCAAAATGTAGGCATTTTTTTTGGAAAATTCAATCTTTTTGTAACAAAGCGTACCATTTCATCGATTTTCAACATTTCTCACTTTTTCTTGGTTCATATTCTGTGTATCAGTGTTAATAAAAGAAAACTCTTCGTTGGTTTTTTTCGGATTAATCTCACCGACGTTGAGTGTCACGCCGTCTGACAAAATCCGCCGCGACCCGTTTAGAAGACAGTGCCATACATCCGCCATTTTTAAAGTATAGTAAAAAAAAGCATGTAATAGCCAAAAGTAGTAATAAAACATCACAAGTCCCAAGAACGGTGAAAAAAACATTCCTTTAGAAAAAAAACGTCAAAAATAAGCAACTTTTTCGTCGCCGAAAGGTGTCACCCCCCTTAATTAAGCGAAAAAAATAGTAGAGACAACTATAGTAACAAACTATAGTAACAAATTAATGTAACTAAGTAACAAAAACATTTCATGTAATCATCGAATGCTCAAAAATGCGTATTTTTATAAATATTTGTAAAAAATAGTTCGAAAACATACGTTTTATATGACGATTATTTTATAGTTAACAGTTGGTAACAGTAACTCGGCCAATGGCGCTCCCCTTGTACGTCACCCCGACTGCCAGACCCCATAACAACCTTAAGGGATAACACCACTCTAGGATTTTCGAAGAATCTTTTTTTTTGTTAAAAAAAAAAAAATACTTCGGGGTCATAAAAACAATATGCAATTGGTCCTGTAGCGATTTTTTTTAAAGGTTCAATTATCGATTTCGCCGCAGGGCCTCAGACTTCTTTCAGCGCCTCGTACAACTTTAAATGCGTTTTTCTCGAACCCACTTTTTTCAAACTGGGAGGACGGATTACTCGAACACCTTTGCATATATCGATTTGAAATTTTGATAGTAACTTCACAATTACATTCTCTATGGGAGTACGTAGCCGTTTTTTTAAAATTAAATGTGAACTTTTTCTTTATAAACAATTTACGGCTTACTTTTTGGGCAAAAAATTGATTTATTTCTTTTAAAGAGCGCCACTTTTTCAAAATTTGATACAAAAAAATCCCTACGTAGTCCCATAGCTAATAATATATAGATTATAATTTTTTTGGTTTTTGTTCCAGGTTTTGTACTTTACGAGAAAACCGTCCTCCCGTGAAGCTATTTGTAAAAAATACGTTTTTCAAGATGGGCTCTGTCGCCGCCATTTTGTACAAAAATTAGAATATTTTTTTTTGTTATGCTTTAATATGTGTTAAATAACCCATCTCAAAAGAAATCTTATTCCTCTTTTCATACTCCCAAAATAAATGGTCAAAGTTAGGCCTTATTTTCTACCGCTAGAGTGGTGTTATCACTTAAGGAGGTTGGAGCGTTAGCCACAATCCAAGGTTAAATTGAATAAAAAATACAAGTTATTGTTTAGACTATACTGAGTCTTTACGAATTTTTTAAACTTTGCCCACCACCAAACACCAGAGATAAAAAATAGTTCAATGTATGTCATTTAACGTGCGGTTAGATGGGCAAGACTTTCACACTAAAGGTTATGTAATTTTTTTTGTTATTTAGCACCAAGATAAACCATTTCTAACAACGGATTAACGCAAACTGAACCTTTGTAAACATTTATAAAAAAAAATCCTCATCTTGCCCATCGTAAACCATGGGCCAATAAGCTCGTGACGTAAATACAAACAGGCATAATTATAAATTACTCAAAATTTCATTGTGAATTGTACAAAACATTCGTTGTCGTAGTTTTTTCATAATAATCCTCGATAATGTTATACTTTTTCAAGCTGGTAGTAACACAAAAGTTTTTCTACTTTACGTCATAAAAATATTAAAAGGCATAATTTTGCCCTTTAATGATGTATTTTAAAAAAATAGCATATACAGAATGAATCTGTACCTCGTATGCATTTTTTTGAGGTTCATTGAAAAAAAAAATTAATTAACCGTTTTAAAAAATAAAGTAAATAAATTTAAAAAAAACTACTCGTACTAATTAATAAACCGTCATTTGACTCTACTGAAGCGCTCCAACCTCCCTAATTACGAGTGTACAAGTCCACTTCCCGGTGTCAAAATTCGCTAACCACCAATCCGCGGGACTCGAACTTTCGTCGTTTCCCATTATCGCAACATTATTGACGTCGATGCGGATTAAGGCGTTACCCCCACTTGCAGCCCAAAAAAAGGCCTTTTTCATGAATTTTTTTAAAGAAAACTACAAAACTTTTTTAATCGATCAATATACCATCTTAAAGAACACATCTTGAAGAACTTTCAGTAATTTTTTTACTGAAAAATATCACATTGTTTAGCGGCAAATGGCCGTCAATGAAATAATGTTTTTATATACACGGTTTGCGGTGACCAACATTGCGGCGAAGTGGATCATCTGAAGAAAAAAATGCGGATGGATTTAGTCAAATATAAGTATAAACTAGTCTTTAATCGAAGGATTTTAAAAAATATTCATTTTTCACAAAATGGCGGACAGTCAAAGTTAATGGTTCGATTTTAACGAAAAAAAAAATCGAACGATTAAGGACTACATTTTTATGTATTAAATAAGCCTGCAAAATTTCAAGAAGATCGGTTCATTAGTGTTCGAGTAATCTTGGTCGCCGACTTCAGAAATGCCATTTTGAGAAAAACGCGTTTAAAGTTTCTCTTTCAACGCTCATATCTCATTCAATTTTGTTCGGATCGACTTGAAATTTTCAGGACATATTCTCAGATACTTATACTTCAAAAAAATGCAATAAAAAAAAATCGATGTTTTCAAAATCGCAAGTGGGGGTAACCCCTTAACACAAAGAGGCTGGGTTCCCCGGTAGGATCAAAAATTGCTCATACGCCAGCCACCTAGTGCGCGATACACTGACTTTTCCTCTTCCGTAAATGATAACACATTGATACATAACCTAGATCGGAGGTCTATCACGAGCGCATTAGACTGGCCGGTGAGCGCGTGACGCGCATGCGCCGGAAGAGCGAAGAGACAGCCCATGGGCTTCTCCGACGAAGTGACGGTGACGTTAGGCGGACCGAGGGTGGGGGGTGGAGAGCGGGCGAGACAACCTCTACAGTTTAAAGATCTTGCTCTCCGTCTCTCGCGCGTGTTCGCGCGCTTGCTTCGTTCTATCGCCCTCTCGATAAGATTCTTTCTTCAACCCCTCTTTTTCTTCGCGGCCTTTCTTCCAGCGTGCCTATGCTTTTCCCTCGTTTTCGTCCGTGCTCCCGCGAGCATCGTTATCCGCTCTTTGTTGTCACTCTCTTCGGCATTCGAGAGAGAGGATGAGAGAGTAGTGAGGTCATGTTTTGATTTGAATTTTGCCCGAAGGGAAGGAGCCGGCCGAATGGAAATGAAGCAGGAATGCGAGGATGGAGAGGGGGGAGGTGGCGATAAGACGAAACAGGGAGAGAGGGAACTTCGGCTCACATGTAAGGAGCATGTGCTTGACGAACTCCCTCACTCGTCGCTGACCTTAATTTTTTTCAAACCCTAGTCCCAGCCCAGCTGGTATTTTTCTATCTTCAATAATTACAGCCAACGCGAAGAAACGAACGCGTGAAATTGAATACAAGCGGAAACAATTTCGTGCAGATTTGGACCCGCGCGTTCGTGAGGTTGAGGAGCGAGATCCCTTGAAGCGGGATATACATTTAGACAGAAAAAAAAACAATATTGAGGGATTTTTTTGAATAAGAAATAATTATTCTGCAATTATCAAACTTTAGGGATACTTTAATAGTATATTCAAGGCGTTAGGCCACAGTAACGGGTATAAAATCATGTGCGAATTTAACAATTTTTTTCGTATGAAAAAAGGATTCACTCGTAAAATGAAATACACATCTATTTAGTATGAATATCAAGCTGTTGGAAAATATATATATATTTTTTTTTCGATGTACAAAATGGTCGACTACTCGAAACTTCTCGAAACAGCTTTTTTCCAATTGGCGTGACAAATAACTTCAACAATTTTCACTCGATTTACTTCAAATTTAAACGTTATGTTCCTAATTGCATTTCGCAGGGAAGTACGTACGGAATTTCTGATTAATCGAAAACTTTTCATTTTATGAGCAGTTGATGAGCAGTTGAAACTAAATTTTTCACTGAAAATTCATTTCTTAAGTTCAAATACCTACAACTTTTGAATAAAACAATATTTTTTTAACTCCGTACGTAGTTCTCTAGGTATTCTAATGTAGATTGGCGAGAATTTTTGTTTTTTGTTCTAGGTAAAAAATTGTGGATGCTAAATGTCACGCCGCAGAGCGCCAAAAAAGATAACAAAAGAAAATATTAGTAGTCGGCCATTATGTACATCGAAAAAAAGGATTTTCTAACAGCTTGATAGTCATCTTATGAGGTTGAAGTTTGCATCGTTGGAGGGCAATGAAAATTGATATTTCTGGATTCCTTGTATTTATTTTGGCATATTTCTTCTACAAAAATCCTGCAATTATTTTTCAATATACTTGTTCAGCGAACTACTATATAAATCCACAAAAAAGATCTTGCATAATAATAAGAATAAGAAAATTAAAATGGCAAAAAGAACTCTCGTTGCGTTCCAACGATGCAAACTTCAGCACCATATTCATATTAAATAGACGTGTAATTAATTTTATGAGTGAAGCACTTTTTCGCACGAAAAAAAATGGTTAAATTTTCACATGATTTTATATCCGTTACTGTGGCCTAACGCCGTAAGTATACAAAACCATTTTTTCAAATGAATTCATCATCAAAAAAGTTCAAACGTTTTTTCAGTTAGAATATGTATAATTTCTAACTGAATCGGAAATGCGAATTTAAGAAAATGGCACGCATTTGCAAAAAAAAATCAACATTTCTGTAAAATGTGGATTAAGGGGCCAGTCCACTTTGAAAATTTCAAAAAAGTCGAAAGCAAGCAAGACTTGATGAAATCGACGATGATGAGCAATCAGAAGGGATTTTGTAGGGTGCAGGAATTGCCGATTGAGTTTAGGTCAGAGGTTTTCATAGTATAAACTTTAAACGCGTTTTTTCGAAAAAACGTTTTCACAATTTAGCTCCATCGTATCTCTAAAACTGATAAACCGATTCTCTTGAAATTTGAACCACATATTGTAAACATGATTCGCAACAAGATGACAGTCGATGGTTTTAAAATTTTGATTTTGACTTTTTTTTTGCGAAAAACTGCGAAAAAACGCGTTTTTTGTACTTTTTTCGTTTTTCATCTGCCATTTTTTTATTTTTCGATAAAACTTTATATCCGAGGGTCATTTTGTAGCTGGTGTCATACTGAATCTAATGGACTTTGATTTTTTTTGTTTCAGACAAGCTGTTGCCGAGTTGTGATGGAGCTACCTAGCCCACCTATTTTTGGGGCGTTACGTTGAACTAAATAGTTTTTGTGCTTAAAAATGAATAAAAACGAATTAAACTTTTGAAAAATGTATTTCAAGACTTTATTTATCAAGCCCAACAACTTTGATATTCATATCTTTTATAAAATCCTCCAAAAAAAAAATCGCGAAAATCGCCTTTTTTCGTGGCTCCAAAGTGGACTGGCCCCTTAAAAAAGTCGTTTTTTTTTCTTCAATTTCCCAAAAACAATTCTCGTCAAGTAGAAGGTACCAATATCATCAATATTTCTACCAAGTTTCAACTCAATCGGCTTAATAGTTTTCGAGTAATCCCACACGCCAATTTCGGGAATGCAGTTTTGAGAAAAACGCGTTTGAAGTTTTTCCGAATTTCGCTCTGAAACTTTGGGAAAATATTCTACATATAACGATGCTGAAGTTTGCATCGTTGGACTGCAACGAATTTAATTTAATTTGGCACACTTCACCGACAAAAGTTATTCAATTATTTTTTAAGGCTTTTATTTAACGATGTATATGATGAATCTATCAAAAAAGATCGCCTATAAGAATAAAAATATGGAAAACAAAATGCAAAACGGAACTTTCGTTGCGTTCCAACGATGCAAACTTCAACACCATCTACATATATAGTTTTATTGTTTAAAGACGAAAAAAGAAATCGATTTTTTGATCGTTGTAAACGTATATCCCGCCTCAAGAGCTTTGAAAAATGTCATCCTTTGGCGGAAAATGTTAGGCAAGCATTACGGTCTCACGGCGCCGGAAACGCTGATTAAAATCTTTCAAGTCTTGTAACTTTAAGGGGTTACCCCCACTTGCGATTGTGAAAAAAATCGATTTTTTTTATTGCATTTTTTTGAAGTATAAGTATCTGAGAATATGTCCTGAAAATTTCAAGTCGATCCGAACAAAATTGACTGAGATATGAGCGTTGAAAGAGAAGAATCCGCGTTGAAAGAGCGTTGAAAGAGAAACTTTAAACGCGTTTTTCTCAAAATGGCATTTCTGAAGTCGGTGACCAAGATTACTCGAACACTAATGAACCGATCTTCTTGAAATTTTGCAGGCTTATTTGATACATAAAAATGTAGTCTTTAATCGTTCGATTTTTTTTTTCGAAAAAAGAAATGGCCGTTTTATAGCCAAAAAACGGGCGTTTTTTTCGTTAAAATCGAACCATTAACTTTGACTGTCCGCCATTTTGTGAAAAATGAATATTTTTTAAAATCCTTCGATTAAAGACTAGTTTATACTTATATTTGACTAAATCCATCCGCATTTTTTTTTCAGATGATCCACTTCGCCGCAATGTTGGTCACCGCAAACCGTGTATATAAAAACATTATTTCATTGACGGCCATTTGCCACTAAACAATGTAATATTTTTCAATAAAAAAATTACCGAAAGTTCTTCAAGATGTGTTCTTTAAGATGGTATATTGATCGATTTAAAAAGTTTTGTAGTTTTCTTTAAAAAAATTCATGAAAAAGGCCTTTTTTTGCGCTACAAGTGGGGGTAACGCCTTAAACGCGCCTCTCGGAAAATCTCTTTCTCGTGAACCTCGTACAAGATAACCCGAAAACTATCCGAACGATCATTCAGAAATTTCGCACACTTTTAGATAACATAATTACCGTCTATGTGAACCTAAAATTCTTTGAAAATTCTTTTTGTTAAGCTACTTTTTTATTGACGAATACTATAGCAAAAGTCTCATGAAAAATAGAAGGTTCTTTTTCAAACACGTACCATTTTTTGAATTTTCACTTTTCTCTGGATTTTTTAGGTTCGCATTGAGCGTGTGGCTCTTAAAAATGTAAAATTTCTTGGCTCTGATGTGATGAGCCGACATTTTTCAATATTAAAAAAATATACAATTAAAACGTAATATGTTCACAAAATTTTAATTATGTCGAATAAACAGTTTCGGTACAAAAAAATCTTGAAAATTCGCCTTTTTTCGGTTGCCGGAGGAACCCCCCCCCCCTTAATTCGAAAAAGAGATGATCAAATTGTGAAGATTGAATGGTTCCTCGATGCTTTATTTCTTTAAGCAAACGTTCGAGTTTCTAATTCGCGCCATTTTTTCCTCCAAATCATCCCTTGATAATTCTCTATGCGAGAAAAATCACGACGTTGAAGTTTGCATCGTTGGAATGCAACGATTTTTCTGTTATTTCTTTATTTTCATTCTCATTCGAAGCCTTTTTTTGGACCTTGAGGTCATAAATCTGTAATAAAAATATGTAAAAACGTTCAAAGGTTAGAGCCTGAATCGGCCAAAAAGAATGAATTTTCGTTGCCTTGGGGTCGGACTTCAAGATCGTGAAGAATCTGCCGATATTTATAAACTTAAGAAGCATAGAATTGGCGTCAAATCTTTTTTGTCGACGCAACCCCTCGAGCGATTTCCATGGTGTTGAAGTTTGCATCGTTGGAATGCAACGAAAATTCTTATCGATTTTTTAAATTTCTGTATATTTATTATCTTATTATTTTATTATAATTTTTTTGCAGCTTTTATCATCATTTATATTTATTTTATATTTGAATTTTTTTTCAATTTATTATTTTATTTTATATTTCAATTTTGTTATTATTGTTTTGCAGCTTTTGGTTATAAATGTCCAACTAGGATACTCAAAAATGTTTCAGTGTTTTTCGTGACCTAAAGGTGCAAAAAAATGCAATACGAAAAAAAATATTTTCTTGGGATTCCAACGATGCAAACTTCAATACCATCGATTTCCGCCAACCTCAATACTCGCCCATCAATGACCACCTCAATGCCGCCCGATGTCTCAAAATTAGATGAAACCGTCGAGCCTTTGGCCTGAGAATCCAAAACACTCCAACTTGCATGAAATCCGAACTTATCGAGCAATTGCCGCAAAATTCGATCGCCACCTTCGGTGATCCTCTTGGCGATATCGCAAAATTTATCAAATTTTCAGCGTAAACAATTTCCGAAATTCGTGGCGTATATCGGCGTTTTGTGAAATTCCGAGTGTCACGCGAGATCGCGAAGAAGAGCCGAAACGTGTATGAGAGGCAATAATAAAGCCACGGGAGAGAAGAGAGTGGTGGGGGTTAGGCAATGCGGACGTGCTCGCGAAACGAGTGGAAAGCAAGTCCTAGGCTGCTTTTGTGATCGCGCAGTTACAAACTGGACGTTTTATCGCCAGGTCAAAAATCTCGGACGTCTGCTCGTTTTTATTTTGCTCCGCGCTCGCGTTTAGCTTCCCAGGCGTCGATGCTTACCGTTTTCCAAATGTGTACACTATCCTTCGATTTGTTCTTCCATATACAGATATATACACACGTACACACGGAGGCACTATATATAAATTGCTCAATTACATTTCTCGATTCCTCGTTTCGTTCGCCGGTGCGTTTTGCAATTGTACGAAATTTCGAGCTTTTTTTTCGTATACCGCGATCGAGGAAACACACTGAGACACGTACACACGAGAAAAAAAAAGAGGGAGAAACACAAGGGATAGACACGCGAGTTTTATGCACGCACTAGAAGAGTCCCGCGACGATTGTTCGTTTGTTGCCCCCCCTGTGACACACGAGACGAATTATTCGTCAGTTTTCATTGCGGTCTTTCGTCAATTGTTTTATTTTCTTCTCGTTTGGGGCAACTGACACGGGGCAGCGCGCACGCGGGGCGGAAGGGTCACCCGCCTACCTCGCGCGGCGGGGTCGGAGATAGAGAGAGAGAGAAAGTGAGTGAGCAACTCGCCACGAAGGGAAGAAGGAAGCTTAAAAAGACGTCGCAACGCAGCCAAGGCTCGCTGGCCACTAACGAAACCCGAACCGAGATGAGGAGCGCCGCCGCTTTCGTCGGATGCGCGCGACGATTGTCGATGAACGACAGCGCCGCCCTCGCGGCATAAACACGTACCAATCGTCACGTGGCTCGCGCGAAAAGCGCGGGAAAAACGGTTTGAATGCGGAGGTACTTGTTCTGTGGTGAATTTCGGCGAATCGGCGGATTGGAAGGTTTTTTGAGCGGATTGCAGTATACGCTATAGCAGAGATGGGCATACTCGAATACTTTTAGTCAGAGTTGGGCGTAACTCTATTTATAAATGCGAATACGAATTTATTCACATCGTGATTTTCATGTGAATATAAATACAAATTTATTCATACTTCACTTATTGTAAATACGAATACAAATACAATTGTATACACAAATATTCTGAACATACAAATAAATTCACAGAAAAAATTGTGAATATTCACAAAAAATGTGAATATTTACAAAAAAATCCTGTGAATTAAAAAAAATTCACATCAAAATCTGTGAATGCAAATGTATTCACGAAAAATTGTAAATACAAAGAAATTCACAAAATAAGTTGTGAATTTTTTCGTATTTAAGACAAATTAAAATCAAATTCACATTGATTAGATTAAAAGTTACACCAAACGTGAGTTCTTACGTATTTTGAGAGAAAACATTGCGTCGAGGAAAATAAATTTTTGCAAAAAAAGTTGTGAGTTTCAAATATTACATTATAAATATGAAGAAATTCACAAAATGAGTTGTGAATTTTCTCAAGTTGAAGGAAATTAAAATCGAATTCACGACAATTATATTAAAATTTACCATTTTTTTACCAAATAAATTTACCAAATTTGGTAAATTTACCAAATTTACCAAATTATACAAAAATTTGAGAGAAAACATTGCGTTGAGGAAAATAAATTTTTGCAAAAAAAGTTGTGAGATTCAAATATTACATTATAAATATGAAGAAATTCACAAAATGAGTTGTGAATTTCCTCAAGTTGAATAAAATTAAAATCGAATTCACGACAATTATATTAAAATTTACCCCACACGTGAGTTCTTACGTATTTTGAGAGAAAATATTCTGTTGAGGCAATGTTTTCTCTCGAAATACGTACGAACTCACTTTTGGTGTAAATTTTAATCCAATCATTGTGATTTTGATTTTAATTTGTATTAAATACGAAAAAATGCACTACTTATTTCGTGAATTTTTTTGTATTTACAATTTTTTATGAATACATTTGCATTCACAGATTTTGATGTGTTTTTTTTAATTCACAGCATTTTTCGTGAATATTCACAATTTTTTCTGTGAATTCATTTGTATGTTCAGAATATTTGTGAATACAATTGTATTTGTATGCACGCATGTGAATACAAATAAGTGAAGTATGAATAAATTTGTATTTATATTCACATGAAAATCACGAGGTGAATAAATTCGTATTCGTATTTATAAATAGAATTACTCCCAACTCTGCTTTTAGTATTCGAGTAGGAAAATAATACCGAATCCATGTCAGATGGATATTCATTTTTTTCGATAATGAATTCACCTCGATTCAGTATTCGTTCTGAGAATAAATCATTAATCCAGTTGGATTCAGTATTCGTCCCGAAAATGAATAATGGATCCCACTGGATTAAGTATTCATTTCAAAATAAATAAGGAATCCAACTGAATTCAGTATTCATTTCAACATAAGTAATGAATCCAATTCGATTGAGTATTCATTCCGTATTAGGATATCATCAAATTGAATAATCTGTAAAAATTGACAGAAAACATGTTTATTCTATTCAAACATTATCGTCCGACTAAATTATATTTACTCAAGGGAAATCGCGCTCTAAGTATCTAGTAACTGAAGAAATGTGGGTAGAAGTGGGACATTATATTTGTCCCATTTCCATTGTCCATTTTTCCAGATTATTCAATTTGATGATATCCGAATACGGAATGAATACTGAATCGAGTTGGATTCATTACTTATGTTGAAATGAATACTGAATTCAGTTGGATTCATTATTCATTTTAAAATGAATACTGATTCCAATAGGATTGATTATTCATTTTGAAAAGAATACTGAATCCAATAGGATTCATTATTCATTTTGAAATGAATACTGAATTGAGTCGGATTCATCATTCATTTTCGGAATGAATACTGAATCCAGTGGGATTCTTTATTCATTTTCAGAACGAATTTTGAATAAGTTTCTTTATTATTCATGAATTTAAAAAATTCGAATATGCCCAACCTTGCGCCATACGCACAATTAGTATTTTAATCGTTTTTGGGAATTTTCTGTGTAGGATAATTCTTCGGGGAGTTGGAATTTCGAGCCCTTCCGAGCTTGATGTAAATGCTTGGAAATCATCTTGGGCGGTTGAAATTGGGGGGGGATTTTGGTCTAAAGGTTTTGTTCCCATATGTAGCGTAGGTTCCGAGAAAAAAATCATTTTTGACCATTTTGGTCGGGGGTACCTTCAACCGTTGTAAAATGATTTTTTTTTATAGATTTTTATAGCCTAGGGTTTTAACTTTTATTTGCAGCAACGATTTTGTAAAAATTCTGAAATTTGACTATGTTGACTATTTTTGTGAAGTATAGATGCCCACTGCGTTATCGCGAACCACTGCGATTTACCATTTTTTTTGCGTTTTTTAAAATAAAATGATCAATTTTATTGAAACAATTTATAGCTTAGGGTTTTATCTTTTATTTGCAGAAAAGATTTTGTAAAAAATCTTAAATTTGGCCGAGTTATGACGATTTTTGTGAAGTATCAAATGCCCACTGCGATTTACCCTTCGTCTTTTGCGTTTTTCTCGAAACTATGTTTTATGATACGGTGTAAGTCGGATTCAAATGCAGACGAAGCATAGTTCGTAACCTTTTTTTATCGTAGAGCCGCATGATTTTTTAAATATGTTCATCCATTTGTTGATAAGAATTTTTTAGAGTTTATATTTCGTTGTCGAAAATCGAACTATTTTCTTCTGCAACTTGCCATTTTTGTAATTTTCAAATTTTCACGAAAGTATCGGGTCATACGAAAGTTATATTATTACATAAAACGTACATTTTTTTTATTCCTCATTTCGATCACCCTACTTGCCAGAACCACCTACACCGATGGGCTATACAGCAACGGCAGCACTTTGTTTAAATAATAATTTTATTGTATATCTATATTTGTCAATCGAAAAAGGACTAAAATTTGACAGGACTCTGTGTTAATTGTGCATAAAATCCTGATATCGTCATCCCAATATGCTCATCAGAGAAAAATAGTGAAAATCGACCTTTTTGGGACCCCAAGCTTATCTAGACCCCTCAAGACATTTTATTCTTCGAGGACTTTAAAGGCATGATATACATTTCGGCGGGAAAAAAGCAATTTTGAGGGATTTAAAAAAATTAAAATCACATTATTCTACATTTGAAAAACTGTAGGTACACTTTAATAGTTTATTTAAGTATAGAATTTTTTTAAATTCAATTATCATAAAAATGGCGGAGCTGCCCGTAGACCTTGATTTGCAAAAAAATTCAAAAAGAAATTCAGTAAGAACGTGTATAGTTTTTATTTGACGGCAATTAAAATTAAGAAAAAGCAAATTTAAGAGAAACGCACGCGTATACAAAAAAAACAACATTTGACGCAAAATTTCTGTAAAATTTGGATTAAAGGAGTTTTTCTTCTAATTTTACAAAAACAATTCTCGTCAAGTAGAAGGTAGCAATATTATCAATATTTCCACCAAGTTTCAATTCAATCGGCTTAAGGGGGAATATACCTTTGTGAGGGCAAAATCAAGGGTCATTTTTGACAATTTATTTAAGAAAAACAAAACAATATTTTATAATTCGGCTTTTTATACATGTTACTACAAGTCTTAAGTAAAATAATTTTTTTTAATGATTTTGAAACCAAAATGGCGGCGCAGTAGTCGATGAAAGAAAACTCCTTTCTTTTCATAGTCCTCTACGGGCGTATTTGCACAAGTCATAATTTCCAAGCTAGAACAAAAAACGAAAAATATTTTGAAAGTAGATATAAAAAACTAGTCCAGTACGTAGGGGTTTTTCAAAATATTGATAAAAAAAATTGGCGTTAATATAAAAAAAATCGTAAAAAAATCGGTCGAATATCGATAATAAATTTTTTTTTATTTCAACTTATCGAAGAAATCCTACGTACTGGACTAGAAAATGTCGTCAAGAAGCTACAGTTAAAATTTCAAGTCAATCGATTGAAAACTCGAGGCGCTACGCATACGCCCGTGTCTAAAAACATAGTTTCGAGAAAAATGCGTTTAAAGTTTTAAGGCAGGATTCTACTTTGAAACCATGAAAAAAACGCTATTTTCGTGAATTTTTTCTGAGAATACTATTGAAGATATCGATATGGGGTTTAAACTGTTCAATAAATACACTCTTTAATTACATAAAAAAATTTTTTAATGTATATTATTCATTTTTTGTACACGTAAAATATGTTTAAAGCCAACGCCTCGAAAAGCAGGCACCGTTGCCGTGGTCGTGAAAAATGCGTTTTTTTTTCGTATTTTAGCCGCCATTTTGTTAATTTTGCACGTATATAAAATATTCTAGTTAGGTCGGTTCCTGAAGACATACTGAACATGAAACTATTTGATTTTTTTGTTTCAGACCATCCGTCGGGAAGATTTCACGACCACGGCAACGGTACCTGCTTTTCGAGGCGTTGGCTTTAAACATATTTTACGGGTACAAAAGATGAATAAAATACATTTAAAATTTTTTTTTAATGTACTCAAAGAGTGTATTTATTGAACAGTTTAAACCCCATATCGATGTCTTTAATAGTATTCTCAGAAAAAATTCACGAAAATAGCGTTTTTTTCATGGTTTCAAAGTAGAATCCTGCCTTAAGTACTGTAAAATCATGAAAATTTCGTGTTTACCTTTAATCGGCGATGCCTGGACCATGCAATTGTCCTTCTAATTCAAAATGTTTGGATAGTTAAGGGACCTTTTAAGACAATAAAAAAATGCCAAAAAAAATGACAAACTTATATTCCCCCTTAATAGTGTTTGAGTAATCTTGCACGCCAATTTCGAAAGTGCAGTTTTAAGAAAAATGCGTTTGAAGTTTACGCCCGCTCCTAATCCGAGCGGCGAGGCACAGCGTTGACGGGCTGTAGCGTTTGAAGTTTTTCAAATTTCGCTTTGAAACTTTGGGAAAATGTTCTATATATATAGTTCTATCGTTTGAAGAAGAAAAAAAAGGAATCGATTTTTTTTATCGTAAAGAGGAACATTCCTAAATTTTTTCTGGGAAAACGTGTTCAAACAAATCCGAAACAATCTCGGAAACAAATCTCGGAAACAAATCCGAAATAAAAACATCAAACGCATTAAATTTTTGCATGAAATTATCTAGTGCCCGGAACAAGGATTCAATAAAATATCGATTTTTGAAAAAATGGCCGGTGTTCAAAGTGAAAGTATCGATATTCGGTAAAAAATAACCATGTATTTTCGTTGATGAAAAAACTATGCATCGAAAAAGAAATTTCTGCGTTCCAGCACATTTTTTATATGTAAAAGAAGCTTATAAAATTGGAAGTTGATCGGTGCAGTGATTTTTGAGATATCGCGGTGATCGTCATTGAAAAAGTCATTTTGAGAAAAAAGCGTTCAAATTTCTCCGGGTCGCGGAACCTACCGATAACTCCCTCAATTTTGAACCCGAAATTTCCAGGGAATATTTTCGAAATGTTTTACTCCGAGAATCCGTCGTAACCAAAGATTCTTGATTTTCAAAAAATTCAACTAGTCGCCTTTAAGGATGTAGTCTGGTGTTCGGGCTTCGAAAAATCGATTTTTTTCTACATAATTCCAAAGTATAATATATTGAGAGTATACTGTAAAAACTTTAGACCGAAATATGAAATATTTACGAAGCTATAGCGCATAGTCGCTTATGACTTACGCTGGGAAAGAAACTTTTGACGCTTCAAAAATGGCCAGGGAATCTCGCAAAGCAGGAAAACTAGCTGAAAACGATGCCATTGAAGAAACGGAAGGTTTATTCTATGCACCAGGCATAGCTGATTAGTGTAAGTATACCTTTTTTATAAGGAATCCGAAATCAAAACTTTAAACGCATTTTTTCGAAACATTTTCGTAATCGGCGCTGATGATTAAAAAAATGATATCCAACCGATTTGTTATTCTACATAACAATGGCTCCGTCGGGTACTAAAATTACTTATAATAATTTATTCTCTTCTACCGCTTTTCAAAGAAAAAAGATGACGATAAAAAAGAATTTACAAGTCCGCCATTTTGTTATTCATTAATAAAAATGTGTATATCTAATACGGGACAGAGCGTCAAGCATACAGAACAATAATAAATTTAATTTTTCTGTTTCAGGTGACTTTAAGTGCTGTAATCAGCCGCGCCACCCACCTCAATTTAAAGGTGTCTACTTTAACTTAAAAAAAAAACAATTATAAAATTGTGTTAAATTAAGTAAAATAATTTTTTTGAATAGTTTACAATGTCAATAAAAACAGCTAGAAAACATTTAAATGATTGTATTTTATTTTGTTATAAAAAAAAATCGGAAATAAGCTTCCGCAACGGGCCTAAGCACCAGACCACATCCTTAAGGGATAACACCACTCTAGCATTTTGGGAAAAACGTTTTTTTTTGCTTCAAAAATACTTTGGGGTTATAAAAACAATGTGCAATTGGTCCTGCAGCGAACATTTTTTTTAAAAGGTTCAATTACCGTGGACTTCGTTCAGACGCCTTGTACAACTTTAAGGGCGGGGTAAAGTATTAACATTTTTTTTTCATTTTTTAAATGAATGCATAGTATAGCAAGAATATTGTGTTAAAATTTCAAGTCGATCGGAGTAAAATTGACGAAGTTATGAGTATTTTATGTGCAATGAGCGCTAAGCGACCAAACTCTTCTGCGTTTTTCAAACCGTTTTTCTGAGACTTGTCATATTTGAAGTCCGTGTGCACGATAACTCAAAATCTACTGGAAATTTTGAAATTGCTTTGAAATTTTGCACAATTTTGCGCTTTGAAATTTTGCACAGTACTTCTTCACATAATTCACCAGGTATTGTCGAGAGCTTTTTTGTTTTTTTTTTCAATAATTACTAATTTTTCAACAACAAATTAGCCGATTTTTTTTAGCGAAAATCGGGTTTTTGGCTTCCAAGTGCTACGAAAAATCGAAAGAAAAAAAATCCTCCCGTCATTACCTCGAGAAACATCTCCTTTAACAAATGCATTTTGATTTTTTTGTTTCAGATGATTCTGTTGCGAGTTATGGTGCACACCGCAAACCAACTTTTTTTTCGAGGCGCCTCCGGGGTTTAATTTTCACTCGCTCAATTTTGAATATTTCGCAATGCAAATTTAGGAGAATGTTGTTCAAATGTTACTCTATTATATGTAAATTTTTCAATAAACGAACACTATTCGTTACGCCAAAAAAAAAAAAATCTTAAAAACATGCCTTTTTTCGCCGAATTAACTTTACCCCGCCCTTAAACGCGTTTTTCTCGAAACCCCTTTTTTTAACTGGGAGGACGGATTACTCGAACACTTTTGCATGGATCGATTTGAAATTTTGATAGGAGCTTCACAATTACATTCTCTATGGGAGTACGTAGCCGTTTTTCGATTAAATGTGAACTCTTTTTTTTCATAAACAATTTGCTGCTCATTTTTGGGCAAAGAATCGATTTATTTATTTCAAAGTGCGCCGTTTCTTCGAAATTTGATTTGAAAAATCCCTACGTAGCTGGATATTGTAAAAAACCACGTTTTTCAAGATGGGCTCTGTCGCCGCCATTTTGTATGAAAATTATAATAAATTTGTTTATTAAAATACTTTAATATGTATTAAATGAACCCTCTCAAAAGAAATCCAATTCCTTTTTTCATACTCCCAAAATAAATTGTCAAAGTTAGGCCTTATTTACTGCTGCTAGAGTGGTGTTGTCCCTTAAGGGGTAAGGCCACAGTAGAATGTTCAAAAAAATCGATTTTTTTTCGCTGAACCGGTGCTTTGTCATCATAAGAATAAGGTACTATTCGATTTATAGCGAGACATTTTTTTCCCCCGACTTTGAGCGTATAACGTAAGTCCACCTCTGGCACGGCCATCGAGTACCTTAAGGGGGGATTGTCTTTTTTTTCGCAAAATTTACCGCTTTTTGGGAATTTTTTTGTGAAGAAAATATACAACGGAAAACTTGTGAAACTCGGCATATAGTTTTATTGATCTGTTTACTACGTACAAAAAATTTTTTAAACAATTTCATAAAAAAATCCGCCTCCCACCCCCCTCGACGCGCGATGGTCCTTATTTGATGGTGTGCACGATTTCTCAAAAACTATTCAACCGATTGCCTTCAAATTTGGACAGAATGCTCAGCTGACATCCTTTTATCGTTTGATGAAGCAAAAAAGCAATACGTTTAATAGTTTTTGATTTATAACAAAAAATCGATCAATTTTTTTCGAAAAATCGATACTTCAAGTTCAAAACGTCACCAAATCGTCAATTTTTTTTCCCCCTTCATCGAACGATAGCTATATGTGTCTAAAGTAAAATGATTTTTGTTTTTTGTTGCAGGATGAACGTGAAGGCTGTAATCGTGCACACCATCAAAAAAGGACCATCGCGCGTCGAGGGGGGTGGGAGGCGGATTTTTTGATGAAATTGTTTAAAAAATTTTTTGTGTGTAGTAAACAGATCAATAAAACTATATGCCAAGTTTCACAAGTTTTCCGTTGTATACTTTCTTCACAAAAAAATTTCCAAAAAGCGGTAAATTTTGCGAAAAAAACATACAATCCCCCCTTAAACTTTAAACGCATTTTTCTCGAAACAGCTTTCTTTCAAATTGGCGTGACAAATAACTTCAATAATTTTCAGTCGATTTACTTGAAATTTAAAAGTTATGTTCCTCATTGCATTTCGCAGAGAAGTACGTACGGAATTTCGGATTAATCGAAAACTGCATTTTTTAAGCAGTTTCATTTTTAAGAAATTTTTCACTGAAAATTCATCCGAATACCTACAACTTTTGAATAAAACAATATTTATTAAATTCCGTACGTACTTCTCTAGGTATTCTAATGTAGATTGACGAGAATTTTTGTTTTTTGTTCTAGGTAAAAAATTGTGGAAGCTAAATGTCACGCCGCGGAGCGCCTAAAAAAAAAGATAACAAAAGTAAATATTAGCCGGCCATTTTGTACATCGAAAAAAAAATTCTAACAGCTTGATATTCATACTAAATAGATGAGTAATTAATTTGATGAGTGAATCACTTTTTCATACGAAAAAATCTTGTTATATTCGCACATGATTTTATACCCGTTACTGTGGCCTAACCCCTTAAGCGCATTCTCCTTTCGCGTGTGCCGTTGAGGATTTTTCATGGACAATTTCTTCGCTCGTGACCTGTAATGATGTCAAATAAAAGAAATCAAAGCCGTTTCATATAGTTTTGTTAATTCTTCGTTTTTTCGTTCAACACGTCCACAAAGTGTAAATTTATCTTAAGCCCCAGTCTCTCTGTACACTCGGTATTCCATATATCCTGACTATTCGATAATTTTCAATGTCTTTTCCATCGTCGAAGCGGCGCGGGAATACATCACAAAAGATCCACATCGTTCATCATCAGAAATACTAATCTACGTATCACGAGAAATAATTTACATTTGTTAATCACCATTTCGATATTTTTTAGTTCGGCGCTCTTGTAATCTTCAACGGGCATTTATTCTTCGTTCCTCCAAACTGGGCGCATAGCGTCCATCCGCTGTTCGAACGATCGAATCGTCGGATCAATTATTTACATAATTACTACGGAGGCTCGTTGTCCGAACGTATTAAATTAAGCAGCGCGAATTTTTTTTACGCGTCGCGCGACTTTTGCGCCTTGAAACGATGAAAAATCGATTCGACGAGTATCGCCGGGAGAGTCGCGAATTTTCTACATGGCAAACAAACGAGCCAAACGAGGTCGGCGTAATTCTCGTAGCTTTGTAATTTAGCTATTATTAACCTCGTCAATAATTAATACATTACAAGGCTGAGAACTTTTAGTGGCAATTATTTACAATATTTTCGCGATTATTTGCAAAGTTGATCATTTGTAACTGAGAAAAAAGTAAATAAAAAAAATTGTATAGTGAATGATTTACAAATACGGCCCCACCGTCGATTTTGATGACCTTGAGTGTGAAGAGGGGTCAACCCTCACGAGTAATTGTTTATAATTGCATGTATATATGATATAGGGGCGTGTGTATACGTGGGATCGGCCGCTTATAATTACGGGGACGACAGAAGGTGAAGCAATGACATGGACAAGCCCAAGCAAACTCCGGAACGCAACAAATACGTTGAAATCAATTGGTAACGCGTTTGTTTGGGTTCGTTTGACAAAATGCACCTCCACGAACGCCGTACGTACGACATTGAAGTTTCCATCGTTGGAATGCAACAATTGCTTTTCTTCACTTTGAACTTCTTGATCTTTATCATTACCCAAAGCCTTTTTTTTCGCGAATTATGAACGAAAATCTCTAACGGGAATACGTGAAAACGTTAAACCCTTCCTTCAACCCACCGGGTCATTTTGACCCGGACGAATTTGAAATAAATACTCGCTTGCCCAAAATTGAAAGTTTTCGATAATTTTTTACAATTCAATTTTGTATTTTCCGAATTTTAAT